>JAODAL010001503.1:0-228228 GCA_025379985.1 Phyllomedusa bahiana | reverse complement strand
GAAAAGGGTCAAAGACTTTTACGATTTATGGGTTCTCTTTCATGTCTCCAGAATAAGCTGTCTTAGATCGTAGTCTAGGTCAATTCCTACGATCTTTTCAAACTACCTTACACATTTTGATTTCTACAAGGCCGATTATCGCTTTTCATTTGAAGCTTGTGACACCTCTGGTTCTAAAGGAGGTAATTAAAAGGGTTAACCTACAATACCATTCTGAAACATGATTGGTTTTGCCTCCCCACTTGGTATGTAACATTAAAGCCAGCAGGGAGTTCTTGACCACCGCAAACTTTTTCTCTTAAAATTTGTTTATCGAGGAGAGATTGCATATATTCTTACTTTTGATTATGAATACCTATTGGTTCCTTTGCTAACCGTATGTTTGATAACTAGCTCATCAACAGAATCTGATGCTTATCAGTATATGTGATAGTAGTATGATTCATCCTCTGTTCTGTATTATTCAAATGTATAGTCAATGCATCTTTGTATCACTCATAGTACTCCAGTGTAATGCATGTCATGGCATATTGTTTTATTTTGATATTGTATGTTGATTTTCTGATTATCTGAATTATTTTGGAAAATCAATAAAAATCCATTATAAATGGAATTAGACAACTGCTTTATTTTTTTTATATTTGCTTTACAGTGCTATTTTCAAAGACCAAAAACATTTTTATTTTTTTATCTGCTTGTCTCAGTGAGGGCTAAATTTTGGTGGGCTGAAGTTTTTATTGAACCATTTTGGGATACATGAAAAAAAATTTTCCCAATTTTATGGGGAGGTAAAAGTGACCAAAAAATGCAAATGCTTTTCTATTTCCCTTTTTCTCGTGCTAAACCAAATAAATATGTTTTTAAAAGGTCTAAATTTTTAGGTTTACACATTGCAGAAAAAAAGTTTAATATCGCTCAGATGACAGCTACAGAGTCATTCATTAGGTCCCTAGCTGCCATGACAGCTGGTCAGTACCCTGCAATCGTGCTCTGGGAGGCTGATTGAAGGCTGTAGCGGAATATGGTGACTTTTTAATTAATTAGATGCCACAGTTGCATTTGTTGTGGCATCTAATTGGTTTTTTTAAAGGCCAATCTTTATTTTAGTCCTTGGGAGGTCTCACTGTAAAAAATAACACCAAATTTCCAACATTTTTAAAGTAAATGTACGTTATGTTGGTAAGGGGTTAAAATTGGTAAAACATCAAAACTATGTAAATGTGATGTAGCCCGAATGTAGCTGGAATGATACTGAGCCATAATATAAAAATAGCATAATTTAGTCTACACAGGCAACCCCAATAAAAATAAATCCCCTATAAATGGTGCATTGTGGGGGATTTTCCCGTTTCACCAAACACGTCTTCCCAGTACAGTAAATGGTACAGTTAAAACGTACAACTTGACTTAAAAAATAATCTCACATATGGCTATTTAGCTAGAAAAGTTATGGGGCTTGAAAGCTGTGGAGGAAAAAATAACCAGTACAAACAAAAGTCACTGCGGCAGGAAGGGGTTGTCCACCTAAATTCTTTAGCATGATGTAGCCATTTGAAATTTTAAAAAAAAAATTAAAAAAAGAAACTTAAACTCACCTGTCCCCTCACCATGGATCTAGTGCTCGCCATCCTCATTCTCCACTGCTTTTCAGTTTACTTCTTCCGAATATGGACATCACAGCTGGAGCGTTCTGACAGCTCACTTCCTAATGGTGACATAAGGCAGTGGCACATAATGGCTGCAGCTCTGACATCCCTGTACCAAAGAAAGAAGAAGTAAGGGTGCGTTTACACGGTAGAGACCAAATACCGGTCGGAAACGCCGACCGGTATTTGGTCCGTTTTTGCCGCACAGGGGGACGACTTTTCTCCACGGTTTGTGGATTCAATTTCCCTTCGCACCCACATGTTCATGTTCCGCCTGAAAGTTTTTTGGACCGCCAGTGGTGAAAAAACTGGTGGAAAATCCGTGCCGTGGGGACTGCTGCACAGATTTTCCATTGAGGTCTAAGGGGGAGCGTTGCTTGTGTCGGTTTTCAGACGGTTGGGAAAACCACAAACCGTCTGAAAAACCGTCAAATAACCGGTGCCGTGGGGACAAGCTTTAGCCAGAAGACCACTGGAGCATTAGGACAGCGGAGCACTGAATACAACACAAGGTGAGATGGGACTATAAGTTTTTTTTTTTTATTTTTGCATTGAAGTCGACAACCCTATTAAACGGATCCCAAAGTAGTTTATGGAAGATGAATACCACTGTAAGTAGCTGGTAGTAGTTTTTTTTTTTTTTTATAAAAATCACACTTTATATGCTGTAGCATGAGCAGAACACACCACTCCTCTTAATAATGTGCATGCTCACTTTAGTCCTTGGTATTCGAAAAGTGACACCCCCCACTCACAGCTTGCAGTACAGAATGAATCACTACATGCTATTCTTCCAATTATGTGATCCATCCATGCAGAGATTCGCCTCCACACACCTCTTGCTGTAATTCCAGTTTGTCAGGGTTTTGCCAATCACTGGCGCAAACAACGTTGAACAGTGTTGGTATCTCCGCCTAGGCATGCAGCAATCTGCCAGAGTGATAAACCAAAGTTTCTCGGTTCAGCAATTCTGTCCCTTTCACTTTGCGACAAGTTGTGATATCTGCAACCTAGACACACAGGAGGCTTTAACAATCAACTTTGCTGTGAATATGGCATTTATACCTCTTCCACATGCCACAGATTATAGCTCAGTGCTTGAGATTCAGATTTCAGCAATGACCGATACTTTCTTGATTTGCATAATCAAGGTTGTCCTTCTTGATCTTGCAATTCTGTTGTTGACACAGAAGCAGTATGCCAATGAAGAATATTAGTATAATAAAATAAAAAACAAATGTACACATTGATATATGCTTCTAAGCATTGAAATTACAACACCAAGAAGGAAAATTCTTGGAATTCTCAAGGTCACAGAAGCAATAGATATGTTAATAATATACAGATGATAAAAAATCTAACTAAATATCCAAAAACATCTCGATATTTTCATTATCAAGTATGAGCACCAACTGCATGGTGAGAAACCCCCTTTAACCCCTTAGCAACATTGGACGTATGAGTATGTCCTAATGCTGGGAAAGGGCTACATAGCCACCATGTGTTAGCTGCTTATTGTAGCTAACATTCGGTGGTTACGGCGCGGGAGGGCGGCGCCGCCATCCTGTGCTTTTTAACCCCTTAGATGCCACGGCAAAGATGGTTGCGGTATCTAAATCAATGAGAAACAGGGCCGTGCACCATTCCTCACTTCGATCGGGGTGCCCAAGGCAAAATCGCAGGGCTCAGATTGCTTAACATGGCAGCTGGAAGCCTTATGAAGGAAGCAGTAAAACTGCCATCTTTGTACACCATAATGCATTGTATTACAATGAAATAGGCTGTAAAAAGGATCAAGCCCCATAGTGGTGTAGTGCCCTAGGGGGGACTCAAAGTTAAATAAAAAAAAAAATGTTTTTGAAGATTGAACACCGTAAAAACAAAACTTCTTTTATGGTAATATGAATAACATCATTAGAATGTACATCTTGTCCCACAAAATAAAATCCCTGATATGTCTATGTAGATGAAAGAATAAAAAAGTTATGACTCTGGGAAGGCGAGGAGGGAAAACAAATGTGAAAAAAATATGCCTTAGTGTTAAAGGGTTAACGGTGGTCTGAGGAAAGTTATGCCACACTGAATGTTCTTGGGCACGTAAATTATCCCGATTTTTTGCTGGCAGCTCCCTTTGCAATCGGGAACCAATGATGTCCCAGATGTAATAGATGGGAGATGTTGTAGGCCATGATAAGATGTTTAGGCCACAAAAGCTGCTCACAGTAGACAAGCAACATGCGACCCGGTGTTGTCCTGCTATAAAACAGCTCCTGGGACATTGTGGAGAACCGGCCATACCACTGGTTCTACAACCAAATCAATGGAAAGCCAAACTGTACTTGAAGAAAACACAAGAGGTGTCACTAAAGGAGTCCAGTTACTGTACATTATAGCACCTCACACCATAATCCTGCCATTACGACTATTATGATGTTCCTTTGTGAGAGTCTCTTAATGGAGTTCTCCCATATGGTGTCCAGACCATCCTTTGGCTATCATTGTATCCAAAACAAAAGTGGATACAATGCTATTGCTAAATAATATAGACATCTACTTCAACCTCTGATGATATCTAACTGTGCACCATGTAAGTCTTTGGGAGCGGTTATATGATCAATGGAACACTTATATTTAGACATCGTAGTCTAATGTCGTGCAAATGGCTTTTAATGGTTTGCTACACTAGGCTTGGGATATGACATCCAATTTCACTTGCAGTACAGAATAGATCTGTAGACTCTGTTTCTCCAATGAGGCAAACTGTTGATGCAGAGGTTCACAGTTGAACATGTTTTGCTTTTATTCCAGTTCAATGTTTTCCAAACCACTAGAAAATGCAACATCAACAGTGCTGACATCTCATTCTAGGTTCATGGTAATGTTCCAGAGTGATGAACCAAAGTCTCTCAGTTCAAAGAGTCTGTGACAAGTGGCGATAACTGGTACATGGGGAAATCTTGAGGCCTTGCACACTTATCCCACACCACTTAATCCAATTTTTTTTTTCTTTAAACATATTTTATTAATGAGGAGATAAAACAATGTACACTCACCGGCCACTTTATTAGGTACACCTGTCCAACTGCTCGTTAACACTTAATTTCTAATCAGCCAATCACATGGCGGCAACTCAGTGCATTTAGGCATGTAGACATGGTCAAGACAATCTCCTGCAGTTCAAACCGAGCATCAGTATGGGGAAGAAAGGTGATTTGAGTGCCTTTGAACGTGGCATGGTTGTTGGTGCCAGAAGGGCTGGTCTGAGTATTTCAGAAACTGCTGATCTCCTGGGATTTTCACGCACAACCATCTCTAGGGTTTACAGAGAATGGTCCGAAAAAGAAAAAACATCCAGTGAGCGGCAGTCCTGTGGGCGGAAAAATGCCTTGTTGATGCCAGAGGTCAAAGGAGAATGGGCAGACTGGTTCGAGCTGATAGAAAGGCAACAGTGACTCAAATAGCCACCCGTTACAACCAAGGTAGGCAGAATAGCATCTCTGAACGCACAGTACGGCGAACTTTGAGGCAGATGGGCTACAGCAGCAGAAGACCACACCGGGTGCCACTCCTTTCAGCTAAGAACAGGAAACTGAGGCTCCAATTTGCCCAATCTCATCGAAATAGGACAGTAGAAGATTGGAAAAACGTTGCCTGGTCTGATGAGTCTCAATTTCTGCTGCGACATTCGGATGGTAGGGTCAGAATTTGGCGTCAACAACATGAAAGCATGGATCCATCCTACCTTGTATCAACGGTTCAGGCTGGTGGTGGTGGTGTCATGGTGTGGGGAATATTTTCTTGGCACTCTTTGGGCCCCTTGGTACCAAATGAGCATCATTGCAACACCTTGTGGAATCTATGCCACGAAGAATTGAGGCAGTTCTGAAGGCAAAAGGGGGTCCAACCGTTACTAGCATGGTGTACCTAATAAAGTGGCCGGTGAGTGTATATACAATGTGTACAAAATCAAAGTATATAAAGCACGTCATTATGCACAAACCAAGCAGCAACAAATACGATTTATATTGTAATATAAAGAGAACTAGAAATGAACAATAGGAACAAATAGTCTGTCTAGGGGGTGAACACCAACGGCACCCCACATCAGACTGCAATAACAGAACAAAGAGCGACATGCAGAGACAGGAGGGCAGGGGGAACTCCACGGAAGGGCCTTAATCCAATTTTTAATGATTCATTTGGTTAATAAACTTTGCTTTTCAGTCTGGCTTTTATGCCTCTCCCACAGATTGGAGATAGATGCATGAAAATTTGGTCATTTGCAGCGGATTTAGCAACACCTGTAATCTGTATAAGGTAGACAAAATACACAACAATTTTTAAACTACATAAGTAGTTCTTGTCTTCTCTTATACAGATGCATTATCATTGTGGAGGGGAAGTATTAAAACTAGTGTTGCTCAAATAGGTCTCTATTTAGCTCTATGGCTGTTCTCATCAGAATATTTGGGAGGTCTGAACCCAAATCCCATTGAAGTCTACAGGTGGAAAAATTTTGCGTCTCTTGTCCACCCCCCTGTACATAGAAGCTGTATCCACACTATCCATAGCGGGAGCTGGCTGCAACATGCAGCCCAGGTGCCAGGTGAAATGGCAGGTATCTGAACTAGCACCCCATGATGCTGCAGTCAATAGTGCCTATAGCTTCTATGTGGTTGATAGAGTGAGGGACCGTTGTCAACCATTGGCACCTCAAAACTTATCGCGGGGTGCCTTTACAATGCTCAAATAGTGTGGGCTCAAAAGCTGTGTCTATACCATTTATTGCAGGAGTTGGCTGACGCGTATCATCGACACCCCTGCAATAGGATTGTGGGTTGCTGATGATTGCCATAGCAAATCATGCCTTTCAGTTTGGCCATGTACAGAAGCCTATTAAGCCCAGCCAGAAATAAGGTTGAGTAGGCTGCCAGTCACTGGCATAAAGCATAGCTATACAGTAATGTATTACAAAAGCAGATCAAACAATCGCATAGTCTAGTCTCAGTGGGACTAAAAGGAAAAGTATCACACAGTTGAAAACATTAAAAATACAAATACCCTACCCGCACGCCAACCATAACCTTACCGTTATTCCTACCCCAACTCCAACTTACCTCTATATTGCATATGTGTAGATATCAGCTGTGACATTTCAGGACAGGAAAACCCTAAAAGGCAATGGTTTTGAGATAGTGACATAGCATAAAAACTAATGAAATTCGGATTTTTGTACTTAATGTAAAATCTTCTCAGAGGAGAAGAGGTTCATGCCTGGTCCAGTAGATTTCTGCTTCTCCTCGCTGCCGGGGACATATATCCCAACCCCGGGCCCCCTCAGCGCATCCCCACTGGGTTTAGGCTCTTTACAGCCCAAGCGCACCACCTTTTAAACCACAAAAAACCTAAAACCCCCCCCCTCACCTGCAGTATTTTTCCCATGCTGTACCCCTTTGGAATGCATTTTATGTGCAAAAAAGCTTTCCCTTCATCTAACCTTTTCATTCATGAATCTCCCTTTCCCCTTGGTTTTAAAAAAAAAAACTTGGTGACACCCTCTGAAAAAAAATTTCCCCCCGAATCTCCTTGGTGGGCCCCTTTTTACCCAACCCCCCGCCCTGGCAGTAAACAGGCTGCGGTGTCGGCCTGTTCTGTCAGATACCTCTCCTTTTCCCCCATTCCACCATCCCTTTCCCCTCCCCTCGCCCCCTTCGAGGTGCATTCTGCCCGCATCTACCCCCCCTTTAACCTCCAAGTGGTGTTTCTCCCGACACCAGGCCCACCACCCCTTTCCCTTCCCCTTTGCTTCCCCTGGGTCCTCTACTTTCTTTCCACCAAATCCCCACTATTATCATAAGAATTTTAACATTCCCAATAAAACACACCCCGCTTATATAACAAACCCCTGCACTTCTTTTCCCTTTGGCCTTCCCAGTGGCCTCTGGAGCCACTCACACAGACGGACCCAACGGGCCTAACTTCATCCGCCTTTGCCCCCTATCTAACCTCTCAAACCCCTTCCCTATCTCTGCCCCCAACTTGCTCACCTTCCCTCCATCACCACCACCTCCCCCTCCTGCACCAATCTGTACCCCCACGCGGAACCTACAAAACCTAAAACCCTTGCACTCTCTCGGATCTCTTGCCCCTCTCTCAACCAACCTATTTGCTGATCAGGGGCAGCCCCACATTCTACAAACCATAATCACCCCCCATTTGATGCTGTCGTCCCTTCACACACAACAAAACCGAAAACGAACGACAACCCGGCACACAGACTCCCCACACAGTGAGGCGAGCTTAGAAATTTCCCCGAACCCCGCGGGGAAGAAAACCGCTCCACCGCGATTACTCATACAAAAATTAGAACACATTTAAATCCACACTCCCTCACCCAAAACAAATTTTCTTCACGACTCCATATCCCCCCTGTCCAACAACCCCAGCAATTTTTTAACCCCTTAACTCTTTCCTGCGTTCCCCCCACACCCCCCCCCCTTCTCCTCTACCCCAATGTTTTTTGCAAACTCCTTCCAAAATAAAAATAAATTATCAGACAAAGTTTCACCCGCAGTCCCTCGCCCACCTCTATTTGCGGTGCCCCCACACCCACCTTGCACCTGCTCATGCTATTCCCTCTAACTTGCTTCCCCCGGTCATCTGACAAGCTTTCCTTTACTGTCCAAAATCAAAACCTACCCCCTTAGTCTTGCCCCACTGATCCCCCTTCCCCCTGCCTTGTGCTGTTTTCCCCCAGCCCTCACCCATCTCTTAAATCTATTTTAAACCCTCTGGCATTTTTCCCTTCCTCCTTTAAACCGCCACCATCCACCCTCCTACGAAACTATCTTTTGACCCCCCCACTGCCCAACTATGCCCCTTTCATGCTTCCTTTCGCCTCTAAACCCCTTTGGGGAAACCGCCATCTTCAACTGCCCCCATCTCTCCACCAACTCTCTCTTGACCCGCTCCAAATGGGCTTCCGTCCCCCCCACTCTACTGAAACCGCCCTAACCCGGGTACCAAGACCTAAAAAATGCCAAAACCCCTTTTTGCCTTTACTCGTGCTTCTCCTCCTGCCCTTTCTCTGTTTTTGGACCCCGTCGCCCATTCACTCCCCCTACAATCCTCTCCCCCTTCGGCATCACGACTTGGCTCCCCTGGATCCCCCTTTCCCATATCGGACTTCAGCTTTCTCACTCTCGCTCCCTCCTCCTCTCCCCCGCTCTCTTTTGGTGTCCCCTAAAAGCAGTCCTGGGCCCCTTCCCTTTATCAAACCCCCCCGCCGGGGTTTCAGCATAGATAACACGCTTTCATACCATTTGTGATGACCCCCAACTTACTCTGGCCGATTTATCTCTTCTCTCCCAGTTCCCGAGGTCTTTCTCATTTCCTCCTTTCCTCCTTTCCCCTAAAACAAAACGTGGGGGAAAACTATATTTATTCTTCCCGCCGTCCCACTCTCTCTTCCCCTCCTGATTCTTATCATGTCAATGGTATACTCTCTTACCAACCACAGGCCCGCTGCCAGGGGATAACCTTTGACTCCAATCTGTCCTTCAAAGACATCCAAACCTCCCCTTCCCCCGTCACCTCTACCTAAAAAATTTTTCCCCAAAACCCGCTCTTTCTTACTCAAAAAGACAAAAAATGTGGTCCATGCCCTCGTCATCTCCCGCCTAGAGTACTGCAAATCCTTTCTGTAGCCCCCCAGCTACCACCCTCGTTCCCTCCAAACGATCCTTAACTTGCTCCCCGTCTGATTCCCCTCTCTCTCCACTCCCTCCCTTTCCCCCCTTGCCGATCCCTTCACGGTACCCTTTGCTAGCGTCCATTTAAACTAGCAACTTGACCTAAAGGTCGCCATAACCCCCCCCTTCTATATCTCTCCTTAATCCTAAATACCTCCCTCAGCAACCCCCGCCCCTACAGGACCTTTTCCTCGCTCCCCTCTTATCCCTCCTCACAAACGTCTCCAAGATTCTCTCGTGCTTCCCCCCATTTTTGGAACTCCTGCCCCAACCCTCAGACTCCCCTTCTCTCACCACTTAAAAGAAACCCCTGAAAACTACCTCTTTCAGGATTGCCTAAAAAACCAACTTAACGGTTGAAATGCCCCCCCCAACAAACATGTCTCCCCCTCCCCTTTTTGTCCTTCACCCCTTCCCGAAAGATTAAAAACCCCACGGGCGGGACCTCTCTCCCTCTGTCCATTGTTATCCTTTTTGTCACTTTGTAATTGTTTGAAATGTTGTTTTGTACCTCCCTGAAAATGTACAGGCCTGGAATAAAGGGCGCTTCAAAATAAATGATAATAAATAATTTCTAAAATTGCAGACCAGATCCAGCTGGCAATAGTGGCTTTAGAGGCTGCCACCTCCCGACACGGACCATCTGGGACGACAAAAAAGGAAGTTGGAGCGCCTGAAAAAGTCTATGGCAGTGAGGTAGATCCGAATGGCCCTGACAAAATCCAAACAATGCAAAGACCACTCTCAAGGATCAGAGAGGGAGGGGCAAAAATAGGACAAAACTATGCCCCCATTGAGGTTAAACGAGGAAACCACCTTAGGAAGAAACAAAGGCATGGAAAATAGAGCGACCTTGTCCCAAAAACCGGGGATAACAACAGATGGATGTAAGGGCTACAAGGATGGCTTCCAAGAAAGCAGACATAGGGTAACTTCTTGCAATAGTTCAAAAGGCGAAGACTGTAGGGTCTTCGAAACAAGATTTGCAAACAAAACCTCTGGAATGGACCACCTGCAAAAAAAAGTTCTGACCTGAGAACGGGAGGCCAAAGTGTGGTGAAGTAGAACACAGAGGATAGAAATCTGCCCTCTCAATAAGGAAAGGCCAAAACCCCACTAAAGACCTAATTAAATGAATAATAGTACTTGCAGGGTAGAACAACCCACTGGTTGAAATCCACATGCCTGGCACCAGGCAAAGAAAATATCCAGGTATGATGATAAATGTGGGTAGACAGACTTGCGGGACCGAATCATGGTCTGAACCACAGAGCCTGAGAGACAACGCCAATGCAGAAGAGACCACTCCCAGGAATCCATTGATATCTGGCTGAACTGGATGACCCTGGAGAAGAGGGGACCAATGTGAGTGCTAGAAAGAGGTCGCTGATTTTCAGGACATTGACCTACAGATTGGATTTTTGGGGGGGGGATCACAGACCCAGGTCATTTAGAGCAAAAATGGCTCCCCCCTTGAGGTGTGGCTCGTGGGGATGGGGCCACCCTTGTGTAGAAAAAAGAACTTTCCCTAAAGAAGAAAAGGAGACCCCATCCAACAGTTGAGGTCGACACAAACCTGGGATGGAAGCAGAATTTTGTTTGTCCATGGAAAGAGCCGTCCCAGTGAGTTAGAATGGCCCACTGGGGAAGGTAAGAATGAAACTGTGCGAGCAGCATCGCTTCAAAAGCTGCAACCATCCGATTCAGGACTCGCATGCAAGTGTGCGGATTTTTCAGGGGCGTTTTTTAAAAAAAGGGAAAAAACCCCGACGTTGGGAGAGTGTATTTCGCTGTGGAAGGTCCCCCCTGGTGTTTGTATGCGAAAAACTAAATCAGTCAAGATTTGTCATAGTTGACAATCGGCCTGAAATGCATTAAGGCATCAAGGAAGATTTGATGTTATACACGTTGATGCTTTGCGATGGGGCGGTCACAAGAAGACTATCCAAGTAAGGAATGATGGCTATCCCCCATTACGATGAATCATCATGATGAGTGCTAGGACCTTGGGAAGACCATGGGGTGCAAAAACCCAAAGCAGAACCCCGAGCTGGAAAGGCAGTAGACTCACCACAAAACAAAGGAAATGACAGTGGGACTGGGTGATAGGAACGTGCAAATAAGCATCCCTGATATCTATGGGGGTGAGAAATTTGTCCTGCTCCAAAGCCACAATTACCAACTGGAGAGACTCCATGCGGAATTCAAGAATCTGCATATAACAGTTGAGCTCCTTGAGATGCAAAATAGGTCTGACTAATCGGCCTTCTTTGGGAATCATAAAAAAAAGATTGAAATAAAATCCCTGGGGACCTGCAGGAAAATGGCATGGTTTGCCTGGAAAAAAAGGGGTGCACTCCCCCACTTGACAGGTTTTTAATCAGTGCAGTGTAATTGTAAGTGGTTCCTTTATTCCCCGGATTGGGAGGGTTTAAAAGGAAAACCCCAAAGGAGGTTCAATGTGTAGGACCCTTGCCTTTGGGTCCCGTTGAAGTTGGGGGTGGCTTAACAGCTTTGATCAAAGTGTGAACTGAAACCTCAAAAACTTTTCCTGTATCCTAGATAGCAGAAATGCTTTTTTCAAAAATTGTTTGCCCCTTTGATAGTGCTCTAGTTTTTAGTGTGCACCCGTTATTGGAATTGTATGTGTTTTTACAGCCGCAAATTTGCATAGGTTAATTTTTTTTTTTAAAATGTTTTTTGGGTGTGATAAACATTTATTTTTCTATTTTGAGTTTGGAGGAGTGGCTCCTCCCTTTCGGTTTTCTTGCCTCCACCCACCTTGACAAACTTTTTTAAACGTGCGTGTAAATTTTTTAAGTGGTTCCCTTTATTCTCTGGATTGTGGAGGCTGAATGGACCAAACGAAGGTTCTAGTGTAGGAACTGCCTTTAGGTCCGTTTAAATTCAGAGGTGGCTTAAAAGTTTTTGTTTAAAAGTGGAACTTGAACCTCAAAAACTTTTTTTTACCCAGATGCAGAAATGTTTTTTTAAAATTCCCATGTCCCCTTTGATTGCTTAGTTTATGTGTGCCCCCGTTTTGGAAAATGTTGGGAAAAAAAGGGCTGACACCTGGACGGGAGAGGCGGGCGGAGAAGAACGGAAAAAAAAAAATTGACCTGGGCCTGCCAGACCTCCTGGAGTTAAAGGAGCCAGCCTCCACCCCCAATGAGAGGAACTTCGGTGGGGGGGAAAACTTCAGTTCAAGGAGGTTGCAAGGGGGTTTAAGCGATTTGAAGGCTGCATCAGCCACCCCAGGTTTTAGCCCCAAAAACACCTGTTCTTACTCCTGCTTTTCTTTTCCCCCTAAAGGGGAATATGGGAAGGACGGGGAAAAGGGAAAAAGCACCATGAATGGCCTGAAGAGCATAGAAATGTTCTGGCTATGTTGCAAGTTGATACACCCCCAAAAAGGGATACTACTTTTGCCAACTGTTAGTGTGGTTGGTTGAAGACCATCACCGTTTACCCTGCAATGGGGGTTAAGAAAGGGGTTTCCTCAGAGTTCCCCCGAATTGCTTTGCTTTGGGGGCAAGCGTGCAGATTCAAGCAAGATCTTGCAGAGAAACTTAGAGCCATACATAAAAGCTGGGAGGCGAGCTCCAACAGATTTCCAATTAAGGTGCCAGTTGCTGTTTGGATGTCCAGGTTTGCGCTTTGCTGTGCTGGCCTTGCAACCCCAGGAGGAGGTGAAGGCAAGCTGCAAGGCTGCCCCAGAGATTTCAGAAGCGGAACTGAACACCTCATTCAGCTTGTCAGCATGCTCTTTCAATGTTGCAGCATTCCACCTAGGAATGGTGGTGCTTTTAGCCTACTAGGGGACACCTGCTTAGTAAGGAACTGCACATTAGATAAATGCCAGTTCACACCAGTATTAAAAAAAAACCCCACAATTCAATACTGGGGAGATTGCAAACAATACTGATCAACCATACATCTACCATCTATGGGGGAGGTAATTGCCAGTACCTCAAGGCCATATCAAGGATGCCCTATGGTGGCTTACAACCTATAGATAATGCCTCTAGGTCAGGATTTTCCACTCCCTGGAAGCAAATTCCTCAAACTCAATGGTAGGGGTACCAACCTGCACCTTCAATTACAGAAAAATCTCCTCCAGAGAGGGGAAGACATCCTCATTTTTACCTCCTTAATGCCGCCCCCCAAAATTAAAATTTTCTGGGCAGGTGTTCTCTGCGCGGGTCGCTGCACTGAGATCGGGGCTGTTTCTAAAAGGAAAACCCCCGCACCCCGATGCTTTAACCCTTTTATTGCGGCGGGGTTTTCACCACAGGCAATCAAAAAGGGTTTCCCTGCTCTTCGGGTGTCCGAACGCCTGGTTACCCACAACCCAGGGGAAGGCTGCCAGTCAGCCCTGGGGCCAAGAGCCCCCAGGCTTCTGTTTATCAAGCCCGTGCCCGGAAGACTGTGTGCGCCTGATCACGCCTGTGTCAGACTACACAGTTATAATGTTTTGTATATGATATCTAATACATTACTAAGGTAAAAAAAAAAAAAAAAAAAAAAAAAAAAAAGAAGTGAAACAGTTCTCCCTTCATGGGATTAAAAAAAACAAAAAAACAGAAAAAGTGTAAAAAATGAATAAAAAATAAAATACAAATATTTAATAAATTGTGCATTTATTACACACAAAAAAACCTACACATATTAGGTATCCACATGACTGTAATAACCTGTAGAATTAATATAACACGTTAATGAGTGTGAAATGTGAATGGTGTAAAAAAAATAAAACAAAAAACTTTTAATAAAAAAAAAAATTTTGCAATTATTTATAAGTGAACTTAAACTATTCCCCCATAAAGTAAAACTCGTCTCGAATAAAATGAGGCCTCATACAACTGCGTCATTGAAAAAATAAAAAAGTTACAACTGTTGAAAAGCAAGGAGGCCAAAACTAAAAAAAATTTCTGGTCATTAACTACTTTTCAGGCATTCAGCTTAAGGGGTTAATAGGAAGGGAGTCTCTGACAGCTGGTATCAGAGCTTGAACAGCTGTCTGGCTCTGAGTCAGAGGGAGGTCCCCAAAAGAGGCCATATTCAAGAGTGGGGCCTCTGTATCTGTCCGGAGAGAGATCAGGCTACACAGAGGACGTTTTGTTTTTACACACTGTGGATTTGAAACTTGCATTGGCAAAAACATATGCAACCACAGTTTACAACATGAGCTACTGAAAATAATGGGAAGTGCTATACAGGAATCTGTTCTTGCATATTAATACACATGAAACTTATACAATATGAACTTAACTTTAGGCTTAAAAAGACAATTGTGAAACACAAAAATGGTGGTCATTTATAGTGTTTGGTTACTATTTCTCGACGAGATTGCTATACTTTTTATTGTACATCTATGTTGATTCATATAAAGGTTTTTAAATATTTGCGACTGATAATCTTGTGAAGTACTAAATGTCCATTTTGGATGTGTATTAATCCATATAACATCCTTATATCCAACCCAGACCACCATCTTGGCATTTGTTTTCTAAATGATACATTTTACAGGTCATGATACGAATAAATATATGCATAAAGGCGAAAAGGGGTCTTCCGACCATGGACTTTGTTGGCAAATTGATAGAATATTCTATCATAGTCTGATAAGTGCAGGTCCCACCTCTAGGACCCACAACTATCTCAGCAACGTGCCCCTTGAAGTGTTGACTCATAATGGAGCCAGTCATGCTTATGCACGACTCTCCATTATGTTCTCTGGGAGTTCTGAGTATAGCTGAGGAACTTCAAAATACTAATAGGTCCACACCTATCTATATCTTTGTCCGCTCATTTGTAATTTGTGCATACATATTTCATTACACTTCAATCGTTAATAACAAAGAAAAAAGTGGTTTACTCAAGTTTCAGGATTTCAGTCCTTAAGTCCGTAGTACATGCAATCTTATCCAAGCTAGCAAGGAGACACCAGACACTGGACAGGAAGGTACGCACACCTGTGCAACATTTCAGGAGCTGGCCCACCCCCTTTATCAAGCATGTGTGCTGGCATATCTTAGGACATTATATACCGATCAACAATTACCTTATTTAAAATCCTACTATGTTCAAGCTATACCCAAATGCTAAATCTGCTTTGCAGAAAAACTCGTACATTTAAATTTTCATTCAATCCTTTGGGGATAACGCCTCTAAATGGTTATCCAATACGCTTCCCGTCTTAGTAAATTTCTTTACTAACCGTTTTCTTAAGCTTATAATGATGAATCGCTAATCTATACTCATTTATCCTAATCCTTATAGGTCTGCTTGTTTGTGCTACATAGATTTTTCCGTATGGGCATTTAAGCATTTAAACAACCTGACTGCTATTACATGTATAAAATCCTTTTATTTTGACAGGAGTGTCCTTTGTGGGATGGTTAATAGAATCACCTCTTATTATAGAAGAACAATTCTGCCAATTGAGGCATGGAAATGTGCCAGTCCTTATTGACTGTAATATAGTTTTTTTTTTAAGATCAGCAGATATAAGCTTTTGGCCTAATGTTTTGCCCTTACGGTAAATCCACTGCGGAGGATATATAAAGAGTTTGGGTAACTGACCAACACATCCGAGTGTTTCAGCTTATTTTTATTAAATTGGCAGGTCTAGCATAGGTGAATACAAAAAAAAATATCTATCCATTCTTTATTCGTCTCTGGATATTTCAGACACCTCTCGTCCTATCAGTCTTGGTTCACTCCCGTAATATCCTTTCTGATTAAACTTCTTAATTATTTTCCCAATATTTTCAATGTAGTTCACATCGGTACATCGTAAAAATTAAAAAAGAAAGAAGCTAGTTTGACCTCACATGCCACTTCTAGCACAGAGTATGTAAAAGCAGCAAGGATACAACAAGGCTTACGTTGCCCCTTACAACCCATATTGTTGCAAGATGACAAATATAGGGAAAAGTGGTTTGCCTTGAGTAACATATTTCATGGACCTTATGTACCTTACAATAAAATACCTTCAATTAGTGCTGGATAATACTAAAACAGAGATAACTATAGATAAGGAATTTAAAAAGAATGCATCTCTAGAGTATTATAATCAAACACCTCAAAAACTGAAGTCTAATATAGAGAAGCTGAAGGTATCATTGCTGCAAAATAAATTAATATGAAAGATAAGAAACATTATGTTTAATCATGTATATACAGTTGAAACCAGACGTTTCCATACACTATATAAAAAGACACGTATGCATGTTTTTCTCACTATCTGACATGAAATCAGAATAAACCTTACCTGTTTTAGGTCAATTAGGATTACCAAAATTATTTATATGTGCCAAATGCCAGAATAATGAGAGAGACTTTTTAAGCCATTTTTTTTTACTTTCTAAAAAGTCAAAAGTTTACATACACCGGGTTTACTATACCTTTAAAAAATTTGGGACAGCCCATATGATGAGGTCATGTCTTTGGAAGCTTCTGATAGGTTTATTGGCAACATCTGAGCTAATTAGACACACCTGTGGATTAATTTTTATTACACACCAGAAACACACTGCTTCTATGTGTAACATCATGGGAAAGTCTAAAGAAATCAGCCAAAATATCAGGAAGAGAATTGTGGACTTGCAAAAGTCTGGATCATCCTTGAGTACAAATTCCAGGTACCTTGTTCATCTGTATAAACAATTATATGCAAGTACAAACAAGATGGGAATGTCCAGCCATCATACCGCTCAGGAAGGAGACGGGATCTGTCTCTCACAGCTGAACATGCTTTGGTCGGACATGTGCATATAAACATAAGAACAAAAGCAAAAGGCCTTGTGAAGATGCTGGCAGAAGCTGGTAAGATTGTGTCATCCACAGTGAAACAAGTACTGTATCAACATGGGCTGAAAGCCCACTCTGCCAGGAAGAAGCCATTACTCCAAAAGAAACCCATAAAAGCCAGATTAATGTTTTCAAATGCACACAGGAACTAAGACCTATATTTTTGGAGACATGTCATTTGGTCTGATAAAACTAAAATGTAACTGTTTGGCCATAATGACCATTGTTATGTTTGGAGGAAAAAAGAGAAGCTTGGAAGTCTAAGAAGACATCCCAAATGTGAAACACAGGGGGTGGTAGCATCATGTTGTGGGGTTGTTTTGCTGCAGGAGGGACTGGTGCACTTCACAAAATAGATGGCATCATGAGGAAAGAAAATTATGTGGCAATACTGAGACAACATCTCAAGACATCAGCCAGGAAGTTAAAGCTTGGGTAGAAAAGGGTCTTCCAAATGGATAATGACCAGATGCATACTGCCAAACTGGCAACAAAGTGGCTTAAGGATAAACAAGTCAATGTTTTAGAGTAGCCATCACAAAGCCCTGATCGCAATCCGATTGAAAATCTATGGACAAAGCTGAAAAGGCAGGTGTGAGCAAGACGACCTACAAACATGGCTCAGTTAAGAAAAAAAAAGATAAGGTGGAAAATTATATAAATATAGCCGAGGACCCGCACCTATGAGAATATTAATAGGGTATTCCATCAAAGTCCATGGTGGGAACAACCTTTTAAGCTGAGCTGGGTAGGAAGAAGCTGCACATCAGACTCCACTACTCAAAAGCCTCAAACCTTTTCCTTGAGTCTAGCTGGAATTCAAAGCGTGGTTGATGTGAAAAATAGTAACATAGTAGTAAATCACACTTTATTTAAATAAGTGTGGATATTTCATATTACTCCTGGGTCATGAAGCATGAAACTGCTAACTGGTTCCTTTTTACCTGTGAACATTAACACAATTATGACAAGATATGATCAGTTAAATGAGAGCAGAGATCAAATATTGAAACACAGGACGTTACCTTTGGAACTCTGCAGTTCACTTACCTTTGGAAAGTCTTATCTGTCCTCTGCTGCAGATTTTTCTTGTTATTCTCAACAGGTTGCCATAAATAAGTAGGAGAATGGAGTATCATAACCCTGATCTGTTAGGTAATGAAACAATGTCTAGACTGAAATGAAATGTAGGAGGTGGTAATTTATGTGGCCCCTTCTCATTTAGTGTAGGTTCGCATAGCGTATAGGGGTGCATACCTGCGCATCCAGCTATATGCCTGCTCTGGGAAGTATGCTGGCCAGCGCATACTTCCCACAGTACTCCGGCCCAACCCCCATTCAGCTTCGCTTTCAGCGGCACACAGTATGCGCTGGGGAATATGCTGTAAAATCACAGCACTCAATGAGTGTGATAATTTTACCGTATTGGAGGGGGCAAATTTGCAGTGCAAATATGACCCGAAGTATACCCCGTAAATACCCCCTTAACCTCTAACTAGATGGGGGAGCCACAAAGTGGATTTGGGGTCAAAGGTCCTCAGTTCGACCATTATCAATCACATATTTATGTTGTATTCATTGAAAAGATCATAAAAGTTTGTTTGAAAGACTCCTCTAAATGATTATCTCCAATTTTTGATACTGGCACTCACAATTTAAAGGATTGTCTTTAGAATAAAAGTAGATGAGAAAAAAAAAGGTGACTTTTTAAAGGGGTTGTCTAACTACATTGATTCATCTTACCTCAGTCCTGTTTTCTTGGTTTCACTTTGAAATCAGGGGCATGTATACTGGCTTCCATTAGACTGCAGAAGAAGCCACGTCTGTAGCTATAGGAACCAGTACTGGCAGCCTATCAGGATAGATCAAACTGGTCTGTAGCTATAGCGACCTGAGGAGCTGATACAGCCCATAAAAGAGGGGGATATCTCAGAATAAGTAGGATACTGGTAATGGACACATATTACAAAGTGACTTGTTTTTGTAAGATCTTTAATATAAAAATGGGATTTTTGTACTTACCGTAAAATCCTTTTCTTGTCCAATTCATTAGGGGACACAGCACCTTGGGTATAGACCCTTGCCTTCGGAGGATTAAACGTGTTAGACCCGCCCCGACGGTCTATATCCCTCCTGCTGACGCCAGGTTGATCAGTTGGTACAAAAGCCGTGTCTGAGAGGAGGAACAAAAGCGAACCCTAATTCCCTGGCGACAAAATCGAGGGCGGGACCTGTGTCCCCCAATGAATTGGATAAGAAAAGGATTTTACGGTAAGTACAAAAATCCCATTTTCTCGCCAATAATTAATTGGGGGACACAGCACCTTGGGATGTCCAAAAGCAGTCCCAGAGGATGGGCAACTAGAAAGCTTTATCAGCAGTGACAAACATCAGCCCACTGCTACTTGAAGTACCTTACGGCCGAGAGCTGCAGCAGCCGAGGCCAAGTCATGAGTTGGGTAGAACTTAGACGAGGTATGGGCCGAAGCCCAGGTGACAACTTTGCAAACCTGGCGGCCCCAACTGCTCGTGGGGAGCGAGCCGTGACCTGTGTAACTATGGGCTAGACCCGGCTGGCAGCGGCGGCCTAGAGGAGGACAAGCCCTGCAAGGACCCTCAGGAATGACCAAGAAGGCCACGCGCACCTAAAGGATCTGAAACAGAGAGGTAGAACCAAACGGCCCTGACCATGCCTACCCAACGTAACAATTGTCCTCAAAGATGAGAGGACGAGGGGCAAAAAAGAAAGCAGAACTATGTCTTCATCGATATGAAACGATGAACCCATCCTAGGGAGACATGACGGAAAAAGACAGAGTAACCTTGTCCTTCCGCAGACCCCAGAACAGGGGCCTGCAGATAGAGCTGCCCGTTCAGAAACTTGGTGGATAGAAGTGATGGCCACCCAGAAAGGCCATCTTCCATAAAAGTAAACTTAGGAAAACTTCCCTTGGAGGCCCGAAAGGTGCAGACTGTCTGATTTCCCAAACAAGCATTGAATCTCACTGTACCATAGGCCTACGAACAAGAGGGACCAAATGCATGACCCTCTGCAATAAAAAAACAACCTGTGAGCGGGGGCCAGCTTGCGCTGCACAGAAACGGCGAATCGAACTCTGCCTTTTTAAGTGACTATTGACTGTAGAAAAAAACGGCACTCTTGGAGTAGAACATACCAAAGGGTGAAATTTCTGGGCAACAGACCCAGGTGGACTGAGGCCTGCGTGCTCGAATCATGGTCTGTATAACGGAACCAGACTAACCCAGAGGATCTAGGGCTGCAGTCTCAACAGCCCCGCAGTGAAACTACAACCGCGGTACAGTGGGTTGGAGCAGAGGGCCCTGTGATAGAAGGCCTGGGCGTAAAGGAGATGGTCAAGGACAGTTTGCCAATCGGGCACGAGGTCCGCGTACCACGACCTGCGGCCCTAATCCTAAGGTGAAGGGCAGAGCTGGTATCCTCTCGGACTCGAGACACTTGAGCCCTCGAGGACGTCGGTCCAGGTCTGAAAAAAGGAGCGTAAGAACAACCTGCCCCAAGGAAGGACCAGCAAGTCTGCTGCCAGCGCCGGGGGATGCCTGGCCGTGGCCATATAACTCGGGCGCTAGGGATTGAGGCGCGACGCCACCATGTCGACAACTCGCATACCTCACCTCAGGCAAGTGAAGCATTTCCGACAGATGATTGGCCAAATTGATTTTCCACCCCTGGAAGGGGAACTGCCGACCAGGGCGGTACCGCTGCTCTGCCAGCGAAGAAGCCTTGCAGTTATCTAAAAGAGAACTGCTCGGCCTCTGGAGCCACCCTGAAGATTCAGAAATGCCACAGTTGTGGCGTTGTCGGACCGAACCCGAACTGGGTGCCCCCGGATGAGAGGGGAACCCAATAAGAGCGCGATTAAGGAAATAGTTTGGGGTTCCAGCACATTGATCTGACAACTGGCTTCCCCGAGAGACTAGAGACCCTGCGTCGTCCGGGAGCTGGAAATGAGGGCCCCATCCCGAAATGCTGCCGTCTGTAGTGATGACCAGCCATTGTGGGGACAGAAATGACCTCCCTTGATGTAATACTGGGAAGGCTAGCCACCAGCCCAGGCTGAGACAAGACTAGGGTGGCAGGCACACCGCTGAGACCAAGGGCATTGGAGAGCTGTGTCACTGAGGCAGAATTGCCCGCTGCAGGGAGCAAGCAAGGAGTTGCGCAAAGGACCACGCCTTGGAGGCGGTCCTCAAGCTGCCAAACCCTCGCATGCAACTCTGAAGAATATGCCAGGTGCGATTCCGAAATAGCGGAACGACTAAGTGTTGCAGCTTCCAGAGGGGAGAGAACCCTCTGGAGCCTAAATGAGAATAAAATATTCCCTCGAAATTCCATCCCTAATGATGGAATCAGACCGGGATTGCTGCAAATTAACCATCCAGCCGAAGCGCGCTGCAAACTCCAGGGAATCCTGATGCTGACCCGGTAGGCGCATTTGAGGTGAGAACAAACCCCTGATGCGAAGGATCGTCATTAGGGGTGGCAAAAGCTACATGAGGACCCTTGGTGCAGCTGCAAGGCCGAGCAGCAGAGCTCCGAACAGAGAAATATCGAGAGCCTACTGTGAAAACGCAGGGACTACTGATAGACCTGGGACATAGGGACGAAAAACAACCTGATGTCCAAAGCAGCTGAAAAAAACTCTGCGCTCCCAAGAGGCTACTGCTGACCGGAGCGACTCCAGTGGAAGCCGGGCCCATATGCATACTGGTTGAGCTCTTTAAGGGCCGACATTGGCCCTAGTGAGATGCCCTTCATGGGAACCCTAAAGGGATTTGAATAAGACCCTTGAAAGAACGCTCAAGCTCCGAGGCCGGCATAATCCCTCCTTGTTGGAGGAGAGTGCGGATTGCCAGAGGGAAACAGACGCCCGAGCCAGAGCTGCGGGCGTGGAGGCAGCTGCAACCGTGCTGGGGAAGCCAAACAAAGTGAATCCTGAAGTGGCGACCCTGCGAATCCAGGTATTGCTGACCTGAACCTGCCAGATCTCCTGGAACTGGAGGAAATGCCTACACCCCAAAACCAATTCTCGGGTGGGGGCCGGCTCCTCAGACCAAGCGCTAGTTGGGCAAAAGGCGCCTGCGCGTTCTGCGAGACCGTCAGAGGGTCTGAGGGGGGAGCATACTTCAACCCTCTGTGGCCTCCCAAAAAAACGCTTACCGCAAGCGAGCGGAAGCGCAACCAATAACTCCTTGGCGGCTGCAACCCCAGCCAAAAATTCTAGCTCCATGGAATAGTGAACGGCCACTGCATTGGCCGACGCTCTAGCCATTAAACGGGTTGATACCAGAGAGACTTCACTGGGACCGCAGAACCTCTGAGAACTGGGAAGTGAGATTCCACAACTCCCTTGTGTAAGCTTCCAGCCGATAGCCGCTGCTGCAGTTGCTACGACCAGACGGTGCAAGCTGAACTGTGGAGAAGCAAGTGCAGGTCGCAGGGCTGCCTCGGCCGCCCACAAGGCAGACTTACAACAACCCGTGAAGACGTCTATCTGTGCCGTCATCAAGGACCGCTGCGTCCGAGACAGAGATGGCTGTAGACTACTTGAGCCGGGTGACTGGGGTGTCCCCTGATGGGTCCACCGACCACTATGACCATGATCCTCCAGGAAAGTGCGAAGAGACTTGAGTCGTCTGGTAGGAAACAATACCTGACCGGATGTTTCCACTTCCTGGCAAACAGTTCTCAATTTCAGGCGTAAAGGGAACACCAAACGCTGTCGCCTGCCGCCCTTAAGGGAGACCTCCTCACCCTTAACATGAAGGGAGTCTGACAGCTCTGATAAGGGCTTGGACCGCTGCTGTCATCCTATTAACCCTGTCTGGCCCAGAGCCAGAGACAGGGGAGTCTCCAACAGAGGCCGTATCCAGGCCCGGAGCTTTCCCGGCTAAGGGCTTGGACCGCTGCTGTCACACCATCAACCCTGTCTGGCCCAAAGCCAGAGACAGAGGAGACTCCAGAAGGGCCCGTATCCAGGCCTGGAGCTTTCACATCCGTCCCAAATAGCCTGGCTAAGGGTTTGGACCGCTGCTGCCGCATCATCATCTCTGTCTGGCTCAGAGTCAGAATCAGAGGAGTCCCCACTTGAAGAAGCCATATCCAGTCATAGAGCTTCCATCTCCGACCACCGTCTGATGGGAGAGAGCTCGGGTGATGAGGCAGAGAGAACTCGAACACTCATACGCGAACACTCCGTATGGGCTGCGCCGGGTGCTGGACCCTGGGAGGTGCGAGGCTGGGTGAGCAGCGACGGCATGCGCTCTATGGCGAAACCATGACCTGGGGCACCCTGAACAGGATGCCCACTGCTAGTGAGCGAGATGATATGGCCCATTATGGGGCCACCGACCCCCGGCAGGGGGTGTCGGGCCCAGTTGTGGCCAGCAGAGGAGCAGCGCAACGGGCACAAAGTGCACTGGGGCTAGCCAACAAGAATATTCTGTGGCAAGACGCCACTGTTTTGGGCACGGGCGGCTTTAACCCCATATCCTTGAAAACGGACATGGCTGCAACGCGCCAGGGCAGGGATGGATGGGCCAACTTACCATCTCAAGATGCTGTGTCCTCCTCGGTAGCCAGGAGAGCAGCACGCCATCAGAACGGCGGAAAAACTGTGTTTAGGCTCCGCCCCCGACACAGGCCCGGGCTGCTGGAGGTCCTGCCCCATCCTGGGAAGGGCCTGGACCCGTTTAGAGCCACCCCCGGGGCGGCACCGGGTACTCACCTATCCGACGTCTTCGGGCATCGCGGCATCACCCCTTTGGTACCATAACACAACGGTGAGGTTACCGGAATCCATGAAAAGCCGCGGAGCGGGTGGGGACGGGTGAGCGGCGAAAAGGAAAGCCAGCCAGCTAACGAACTGACTGGTTTCCTGAAGCCCTCAGGGGGGACAGCGTCGTGGTACCACTATGCCTTGATGGCCCCCCTGATAGGTGAGAGCCAGGGGCTCGATCACCTTCCAACAGGTGAGAGCCGAGTGTTCATTCACCCTTCCCAGGTGACAGCCGGGTGCTAAATCACCTTCCTGCAGAGGAAAGAAAAATAACAAACTCTGCAGAGCTGTAGAGCAGCGTCTGCCTCCTACAGACACTAGGCTGAAAACTGATCAGCTTGGCATCAGCAGGAGTGATATAGACCGTCGGGGCGAGTCTAACACGTTTGATCCGCCTAGTGTCCGCCTCCGAAGGCAAGGGCCTATACCCAAGGTGCTGTGTCCCCCAATGAATTATTGGCGAGAAAAGCAATCCTTGTAGTGAGATAACCCCTTTAAATCCCAGCCACACCAGCATCGATGTTCCAGTGATCCTTGCTGGTCTTAGTTCTCTTTTTCTGCAACGACAATCGCTGCCCTTCGTGGTCAAGATCGTGTTTGGTTGCAGCGATCACATACAGTACATCTATGGCACCTCATCACTGCACTTTGCTTCATCTGTCAAACTATCAGACAAACCATGTAGTGTAAGTAGATTTTTATTAAGTTATCAATTCCCAACTTAATTTCAGTCTTATACAAAAGAAACTCGTCAAGCCTTTTTATGTTCGTTTTATTTACTTATAATATACATTTATACAAGCCATAATAAAAAGGCTATTTTTGCAACGGTTCTGTGAGTTATCTAGATTTAAGAATAACGCATGCAGTTTACAAACGAGAGGTAGAAACACGGTATTAAAGACCTAGAAATGCACAGATAAGCATCTGTATATTTCACAAGCAGGTACATAAATAAAAACACTCCAAATTAATTGGCAGAATTTTAGATAAATAATGTAAAAAAAGACTGTCAAGTAAAATAAAACACATGGTGCATTAAAATAATATTAATGTATTGCAGCAGTGGTGTAAGTATTGTACTACTTTATGACCAGCAATGTTATTAGCAGAAGTCTGTTTGTGTGCTATTAGAAAATGTTCAAGCATCAGAATTTAGAAAAAGAAATTGTGATGAAAATTTGGCTGGAAACATTAGATTGCAATTTTCTTACAAACTGTCCTGAAGTATTTAATATCAGACATTAGTTTTGTTATCAAGTAACATCCATAATATAATGGGCACATGCAACATGTCAGACTGCTTTCATAAGGGGCAATACCTCCAATACTCATCGTGGCAAATTGAAAGCAAAATTTCACAAAATACTTAAAACCGTAAATATGAACTATTTAGACCAGTAACATAAAAAAATGAAGCGTTTGCATACATTTCACAAGAATATATCATGTGTTACTTGGTGTGAACACATTGGTTAGAGACCTACATGCCATGCATCTGTTCCGTATGGGAGTGTGCATGCATTTTTCACATCTACACAGTAGGTCTGTGAAATGCCTCCATTAGATTTAGTGACTGAGGATAAACATACTATAGTGGGTTGAATTAATTGAAACCTCATATAAAGTCGCTGGTATATTATGGTCACCCCCAATTATATTTTATTACATAAAAATGACCACTGTGCCAGTTTTATGTTTTCAAAACTGCAAACATTAAAGAACTTACATCTAAATAAACAAATAAAAAGCTAAAACAACAAGCTTAACAAAAAGGTGGCTCTTTTTTGTTTTTCTTATTTTTCCACTACACGTGGAAATGAATTATAAACCTAGAACTGCTTTCTCTACGTTCTACTGCATTAAAGCTATGAAAATGTATACAAAGGATAAGTCCATTTGAAAGATTGCGGACTTCGGTATGACCATTTTTTTTTTGCTATGGCAGTTTCATTAAATAATTAAAAATGTTGAAGGCTTATCCAAAATGTCTGTGAATTGTCACATACAAAAAAAAAAGTGGCATTATACACACAAAATGAGTGGCACCACTGTTCTTTGAAAGAAAAAGAAAAATTACCAAGTACTGGCTTCCGGTGACCACAACTCTAGTTGTACAGGTCACACAACAGTTTTGTCTACTAACCTTTGGTGCCATAGCTGTGAGCTGCTTTTACTGCGCCATCTACTGTTGAGACATGTGAGCTGCAACCTAACCGTTGCAGGCCACACTACAGACTTAGGGGTATATTCGTCTGATAGAAGCTACTGTCTATTGATACCTAACAGAGTAGTAGTAGTCACACACACATGTCTAGATTACAGCACTGTTTTCCTTCTCTAACACTGTCCATGGAACAAATTTACGTCTGGTAGGATAACACCTGATTAGAGAACTAGAGTAAGTAAGCACATATCACATGCACAAACCAATATATACTGTATGCAACACACAACACCTGTGGATAAAGCAAATACCAACCGAATAAAACATTAGTGAAAACAAACAGATTAGTAATCAAGTATTAGACAAATAGATACAAAAGGGTCACAATTAATTTTTTTTCTTACAGTTTGTAAAGTTTTTAGGAAGCTACATATTAAATTCCAACTTTTTGATACATACAATGAAATGATAACTTTTTTCAGTAAATCCAGTGTGCCTTTTCATATTGATAAGAGTTCCTTACAAGATAATAATTTACAGTTTTAAGAAATTAGTGCAAAATAAATTGGTTTTAAAGTAGAACATCAAGTAGCCACATCAAAAGGAGAGTAAATGAACCAAGACTCTGCAAGGCCAAGCTTCATTTTTTTTTCTTCTGTTCCTACTCAAAATAAAGTGCTTCTCTTTTATTTCTGTTAGATGGATCCTCTGGGTTCAGACATTGTACCGGAAACCTGATGTGAGTAGGTAAACATTGAACACTTCACTACTGGAATACTGGGTTGCTGCTTGTGAAGGTTTACCTACGTCTCTCATCACCTCCACCCTGTCTCCTGGAGCAACCATAGTTCATTATTGAAAATACATATCCAAGGTTAAAAATTTCCTTCCATATTACATGTATGTTGAAAGGCATATTTTGCGAGGAGTGTCTTTAAAATAAGGCAGCCTTCCTGTAGTCCCCTGATTTATTTCCACCTGGTAAGCCACCAATGGAGATTTTGGTTCCTCTTTCCACATAGAAGATGTACAAGGATATTTACACAGAACTACACTACAGTGGTCCCTGGTTTTGCTCTTCAGCAGTCCAGTAGACACCATTACTATTCATACACAGCTACTGCTCCATAGAGTGCAGATAGTCTTCCTTCTACACTGGCTTTATCTGGAAGAGAGGGACAAAAAAATGTTTAGATCACAATAAAGATGCCCATTACTATATAAAGTTCATAACCTAGTCAGACTATAGAGGTATAATCACACAAGGTAGGTTTTTAATCACAAATCAAATGTGAATATAACCTAAAAAATTAATAATGTTCATTTGCGCATTATGTGCTTATTGGAGAATATTGGTTGTGGATTTTGTATGAAAAAATTGTTCAAAATACAGTATAATGTCTAACACACCTCATTCACAGTGGGAAAATAATGTCCACTAGTTCAGGGCACCCTGCATGTATTTCAAAATGCAGCATACAGTTTGCTTTCCTGTTCTGGAAATACCGCAGATTTCATTTACTGCAGCGAAATGACTGAAAGCTGTGATGAAAATCTGCAGCAAAATTAACAAGATCTGAAAGTAACATGTGGATTTCATTGCAGCATAATCCTTCCATGCTGGCCTAAATGTCACTATAGGTGAGAATAAAACTAAATTCAGTAACAGACAATGTCAAACATGTCAGAGTAAGGGCTCGGTCATATTCATTTTAATTTTCATCCTTTAATAAAAGAATATGTAGCTTTATATTGTTTTTGTTATTTATAATAAGAGATTATACAGCTCTCTAATATACTTGTGTTAAAAACTCTATTCCTATACCTCTTTTCTACCAAGGTAGTAGACCCACCTGGTATAGCCCACAGTACTGGTTCCCATGAGTCAGATGAATGTTTAGTCCATGCAGTTACTCTATGGGAGCCATAACTGTGGACAATGATGTGTACCATTTTTTTTTCTTGTAGATAGAGGCCTACTGCATTGGTATAAAAGAAGAATAGGAACAACATTTCTAATAAATGTATATTAGAAAATTGTATGATTCTCGGTTATATACATAAATAAAACCATAATAAAAGTGGACAAACCCTTTAAAAATAAAAACTGTAGTGGATCCAAAAGGGAAAACTTAAATTTTTACTTCATAAAAAGCCATGATCTTCAAGTATATTTTCTATATCAATGTGAAATGTCTGACCGTTTTCAAGAGCTTGGCACCCTGTGATTCACAGTCCATGTAGATAAAAACAAAATTGTCCAGCTTGTTACAACTAACACAAAAACACAACTAACGAGCACCCATGTAATTATCACTTGAGCAAGGCAGATTTCTATGCACTTGAACTAAAAGGGGTTGTCTCACCATGCTGTTTCACTGAGCCACAAGCAGTTTTAGATTAATGCTTCCTGTCACTGTGGGTGGTTCTATAGCAGTGATTAGCATATCAGCACCTCATTCACAGCTCTTCTAATTACACCAACATGAGAGCAGGAGATCTTATCTATGAGCTCTGAAGCACTCTGCTCTAAAACAAACAAGTAATTAGTCCCCTTTGTTTGTTAAAGATAACACACTATTCTCAAGCTGCTGGCAGTCCTGTGTGCCCACCTGTGGCAACGTCACTCCTTGCAGAGGACAAATACAGAGAGAGAAGGGGAAAGCAGGTCGGTAACCTAGAGAAACCTGAGTGCACTTAGAACACATACAATCTCTTATCTCCTCAACAAAGCAAATTAAACAAAGCAATATATTTGGAAAGTCTTCATTTACCGTACTCTACATATTAAAAGCTAATCTTTGTAGCGAGACAACCCCATTAACAATGAAGGTTCCTGCTAAATGATAGCAGAGGTCTTAAAGGCTGTGAGGAAATGATACAGCAAGTATATTATCAAACTGTATTCCATTACAAAGAAAAAACCTACTTCTCATTTTGGCTTATCAAGGATTGTTTTTATGTTAAAGACTTGCAAAACAAGTCCGTTGTTAATGCACTATATTCGTGTCCTACCCTTTTTGATATCCCTCTTTATGGCTGCATCAGCTCCTCAGGGCATAGATAAAGACCCGTTCAATCTTCATGATAGTGGCAGCAATGGTTGAAAAGATAAAGACTAGGCCTAGTAGAAGCCAGTAAAACGCCCCTGAATTCAAAGTGAAAAAAAAAAAGGAAAAAAGGACTGAAGTAAGATGAATGAATGTAGTGAGACAACTCAGCAACCAAACAACACTATATAATGAGGCCTACTTATTTGGGATATATAGACAATCAAAGAGAACTGGATATATTAATAAAGGATTTAGAAGTCTGGTAAACAATTTGTACAGTAAAAGTTACACTAAAGCTCTAGTTTGCAGTACGGTACTTTAAATGGATTGTTTAGCAAAAAAACAAACTAATCTGAAATGGGACCAAGCAAAAGTTATACTTACCCATCGACCCCTTCCCACACCCTTGCTACCGTTCCAGAGCTCCCTGGTGATCCACTCCTCTTCTCTTCTGGTTCTCGTCCTGCACTCAGAAGAGGCCCACCTTCCATTGACTTACAATGGGAAAAACCCAGAAGTGAAGAGCAGATTGCTTGGGAGAAATCTGGAGTGGCAGCGTCACGGGAAAGGTAAGTATAAGAATAACTTTTTGTTTTTTTTTCACCCAGCCTGGTCTTATTTCAAGTTAATTTTTTCAAAGAACGGACAAACCCCTTTTACTAGGTTATATGAGGTTGAAAGCAACTTCTTCTATTCTGCGAACATTTTGTTGAAAACAAAATTTGAAAGATCCCCAAAATAAATCCTGCTTAAAAAACAGAATTTTTCAAAGTACAAATTTACTATTATCGTGGGTTTGTTTATAAATATATTCCATTGATAACACTAGCTCCCCCTGTAATCCATATACGCATAGTTTCACCCTATTTGGGGAATTCAGATGTGTCAGAAAAAATCCCTCAAATTAAAGTAGATTTTGTAATGGATTTGGGGAGTAAAATCCGCACCAGTTGGTGTAGATTTAATGCTGGAGTCGCTTAAAATGACCTGTGTGGGGTTCTGTTTAAAACTATTTTCAATTTTATATAATATAAATTAATAAGTTGAATAAATGTAAAAATACTTTCCTTTACCAGTCTTTTAGTAATCAGGTGTTATAGCAGCACGGACAATTTGATTCAAAAGACCTCATTCATGCACTCGTCTTTGCTACCTCACATTTTAAGCTTGTGCCATTGAAGAATGCAGAGAATGCAGCAGTGAATAGGACCAGGCCATTATAACAGCAGATTAAAATGTTGTTGAAATGTCAATGTGTGCACTATTCCATACAAAATGTGTTAATATTCTATGGAGAATAAAAGTACACTAGTAATATTTATACAATTTTCACACACAAAAGCTTACAATCTTGATGTTAGGAGGCTTAAATACATGTTTAATGGCATGTACGCATTTCATAAGTGAATAAGCATATTATTAATCCAATAAAAGAAACCATTCATCCTTCCAACTTCAAGAATCTTACATTTATGGACATTGACAATGTCCGCAGGGCTCTGTAGGATCTTTGTTAAGCCTTCCAGAAGAAGTGCTGCTTTGTGGTAACGATAAGCAATATCTTCTGTCTGCTGGAACATCTCATCTAGTGCAGCTGACTGAACCTAGTGCAAAAAGAACATCACGAATCAACTAGTTTCTGAACACCTTATAACACATGAATTTATTACACATATTTCTTTTAATTAACATTGAGATACAATACACAGATCTTTGGAAATATTGATTTAAGAGAACTGAACCCATGAGTGCAAATAAGACTTGTAAGTATTGTAATCCTTAAAGAAAATAACAGGACGACAGGAACTACATCAGTGCTTATAAGGACACACGGATCATATCAAAGTATTTCCATTCCAAATTAGAGAAGAGAAACTGTATCCCATACTAATGCCTAACATAAGCTACACAAAGCAGCTTTGAACATCATCACCTTAATGTGATCATCTAGTAGGTGAACACAATTTACCTATAATATCAAAGTTCAATACTTAGCCGTGTTAGGGGCCATTTATACGGATCAGGGAGACAAAACACCGGTAAGGTTTATTCGAACCAGTATTTGTCAAGTTTTTGACTAGCCTTGCACAACAGACGCTATGCACGGCTTTTCTGCGCGGTTTGCAGGAGCACAGCCCTCACACCTTAACAATGGTACATATTCATCTTTCGTCCGAAACCGGAAAGAAGAATGATCATGTTCTATGTTTTTCGGACCGTCGGCAGTTTGACAAACTGTCGGGCAGAAAACCCGTGCAGTGGGGGAGCTGCACGGGTTTTCCATTAAGATCCATGTAAAAGTTTGTCAGTTTGTAACCGTTTTTCAAAACCGAAAACCGTCTGAAAATCCGGGTGAAAACCCGTGCCGTGGGGACATGGCCTTATTCTGCACCAATAATGTTGACAAGAGTGCACACTTTTTTCACCTTGCTTATATGGAGAAGGTTTTAGCGAGATATGCCATACCATACTCAAGTCTAGTGCGCGATCATATACTTTGTTTTCTAGCTATTTAGCCATTCACACGGCGTTATTCACTAGGTATTTGTGAGAAAAGGTAACTTGTCGTATACTAGGACGTAGCTGCCGCTGCTCCGTAGAAAGCAATTGAGCTAACTTTGTCACACTAAATAGACTAACATCAGCTCTAGACTAATCAGCAATATTTCTTAATGTGTGGGGATGCAAAAGCGGTTTAAACCATGCTTCGTCCTCGGGTGTACTTGCACATAATCGGTACTATCCACCAGCATATAGAGCAAACGTAATCCAAACCATGTTCGCTCTATTGATCTTTATTAAAATATTTTATTCATTCATGGCATCTGCACACATACGTCTTGTGTCCATTCGGGTTTACCCATCTTTTTTTTTTTTTTTTTTGTTACTGTACACTGACAGATACCACTACATAGTGTACACACCATGTGAATGGCCTCAAAGCTGGGAACACTTGGACTGCCTGGGAAGATATGTAACTGGGTGGAATCAAGTGTTAACATTGCCTTATGTGGCCATATTCTGAGACCCATATCTTAAGTCTTATTTTGGAGCACATATAACTTTTTGATAACTTTTTATTTAATTTATTTTTCGGATGTGAGGTCACCTTATTTGTACCACACGTTGGATACCTCTGGCAGGGTAGAACAAGAGTACCAAAACGGCAGACCTAGGGTCTTTACTAAGCCTTCAATGTCAACTGTTCAATGGTGAAAGGGGCAATTGGGAGACAGAAGAGGACTTCTCCATCCCCATCGGTTGCTTTTATCCATTCATATAATTATTAAACAATTACATTGGGTGTCAGGTATGTCATAAATCCAGAACCCTATGTATGGAGTTGACTCCTAAGCATGCTCTATACCCCTTCCTTCCACCAGGTAGAACTCCTTCACCTATATCATTATTGCTCTAATTTTGTGAAACAATATTTATCTTAAAAAGAACTGGTGTTTAATTCCCTACAAAATTTTGACATTGCAGTATTTGTCATCTTGCACCATTAAACCCCAAATTCATTATGATATTATTCACAGTTAAAGGATCATTTTTCTTTATTTAATCACATATCTTTTTATTTCATGTAAGGTGTTTTGGAGTCTCTTATTTGAGTCTGGTATGGCATATAATGGTCTGTTTTTATGGAATTTTATCTAGGGTTAAGGATTTCATAATTCACTACTAATTCATTTACATTGAAAGTAAAGATATTCCTTCTTCATTTCATGTGTTTTCTTGTCTTCTCTTTTGCCAACTTATTCATTTATCATAAGATCAGCGAAACTTCCTGCTTGCGGGCGTGTTCATTCTCCTGCAGCTATTTCCTACAAGTCCCAGAATCTGTTTTGCAGTTACAAATTAAGGACTTACTACCTGCAAACGTCCACATAATCTTCTTAGGAATTGTTCATTAGTGCTCAGTATATGTGCACCTTATGCATCATATCGATCCTCTTCTATCCTTTGTAATAGACACACAGTCTGCCGCCACGGCAACAAGTCACCAAATCAGTTTGTAACATGGTAAATAAGACATTCTACTCTCTAACTTTCTAGTTATGCGCTGTACTTGCATTCTTATATCTGGTTTATATATTAGATTATGTGCATGTCATCCCAACTACAGCAGGTACACAGCTTATCTCAATCAATTGTAACGCATTGACTGTGAAGGATTTGGTGGCAATCACCCGCTTTCCTGTACACTGGGAGATTAAACTATCTTAGCCTCCAAATAAAAGGTGGGTGGACGCCAACATTCCTCACAGCAATCCGTTTTTGATCTGGGAAACCTGTGCGCATGCGGTAGGGGATGGTGTAATTTCCATTCTATCACACACTCACAGTGATGCAGGGCTGTATATTATGAAGTTTTACCCTGCACACATACTACTATATAAAGAGCTCAGTAGGCAACTTTTTTGACTGATGCTGGCATAAAACTCAGAAGGTTCCTAAAGCAAACTAATCAGCTATCAGAAAAATGATCAGGGACACTTCGACTTGCCAGCTCTGTACTGAATTATATATTCACATGTCGCACCTTGTTTAATAGTGATGTTTGAGTACGTGGTTATGCAGAATGCTAATCTTAACTGATAAGGTCAAACCCACTACTGTGCTTATGTGCCTGGATTCAACACACCACTGAGTAGATGTCAAAACGTCCATTGAGGGCAGAAGCAAATACCTATGGGATCAATGGACGTCACATGGTATGCAGGAAGTAGGGGTGTAAAGGGCTTTCTGCCTGGTTTCGCAGAGCAAAACAGATAAATAGTTTTTAATGAGTATCAATAAAATACAAGTTGTGAGCTCTACAACAAATAAAAAGAGAGAACCCCTTTAACTGCATGGTCTATGCTTAGCAGTATTTTTTAAATTGCTGGTGTCATTTTTTGGTAAATAAAGCAATGATTTATAGAGAGTTTCAACCTGATGTACATGCCATCTTTATTTTTGGACTGTATGAAGCTTGTTTTCTGGCATTGAGTTGTGAACTCTAAAATTTTAGTGTTACCCATTCTCAATTACTTTATTATATACCACCCCCAGGCCCCGACATTACGATGTACTTGCACGTCAAGTGTCTGAGAGAGGTTAAATAAGTAAGCTTTATTACATGTCGTTTTATTCCAAATCCTATTGGACTGTTATTCCTCTGTCCATAAACTAAAACTGACAAAAACAACATTTAATGGTTGCCCTTCTGCGCTATTGTCAGTCAATAAAAATCACATATAATTCAATAAAAGTACCGTATTTATTTGGGTTGAAAAAATAATGGCCACCTTACACCAATATACTCTAAGCACAATTGTAAATTAATTTTTCCGCTCCATGTGACCGCTGTGATCTTAATCTGCCAAATCGTCCTGTTTGTCTGAGAAAAAGCGATTTAGCTGCTCAGTCAGTTTTCTGCACATGCTGATGCAGAACTTGTATCGCTCATTCATGGTCTTCACCACTGTATCAATAAAACAAAGGTGGGCCAGTGTATCTCTAGTCCTTTACCGTATGAACTAATACATAGGATAAGGTGTGTGATTTGTGAAGATCATTGATACTGTTTTACGCAGCACTCGAAGGGGTCAATTTTGTCGATTTGATCTGTGATTTGGCAAGCTGAAGGGAGGATGCCAGGAACTGAGCGGCTTTCATGTACAGTACCAGCTGTTCCACTTGTCTGGAAAAACAATAACGATAGGTCATTAATCTGAAGACAAAAGCTAAAAGATCATGTGTGGCACCAGATGTTAGAGGGTCAGAAATTTAACATGTGGAGTTTGTCACATTACCATCTCACTCATACACATTAGGACACAGAGCGGAGAAATCAACCACATCCTGAGATGTTATAAGACTCCTGCAGCTATTGCATTCTGGGTTTTTCATAAAATGTAGCAAAACATCCATTTGTCCAATTCACTTACCCCCATTCTTTTGCTTATAGACTTATATGATCTAACCATCAACACCTTTCCTGTATTTTGGTTCTGGGGACACAGCAGAGGTGCAGAGATCAGGATTTCCGCTGCGACTTGCAGTCAACTCCATGACGCATTCAGTAAAGGCAAGCATCAGATTGAGGTGCTGCAGAGTTTCTGTGTGTTCCCTCTGGTTACAAAAACACAGAAATGTAGAGATCATTTCATAAATGTGTTACTAGATAATATATTAATCATACATTCACATCTTTATGTTAAAGGGGTTGTTCATACAGTGATTTATCTTACTCCAGTCACTTTTTTTTTTTGGTTTTTTTTTGAATTCAGGGGGGGTGTTAACGGGTTTTCACTAGGCTTTTTAAAAGCCAGGTCTGTAACTAAAAGGAACCGGGTGCTGGGACCCTATCAGGAGAATTGAACAGGTCTTTTGTTTATGCCCTTAGGGCGTTTTTAAACCCACTAAAGGGGGGATATCTAGGAAAGGGTTGGGCATTTTGGGTTAGGTCTGGTTCACACGGTTTTTTCCGCCGGGGAAATTTGCCAGGGTTTGACATCGAACCCGTCGGAAATAATAAATAAATTTTAAGTAACACCCCTTTTTCTATTGATTTCAATAGAAAATAGGGCTGGGCGTTCACACGCCCGCGTTTTCCGTCCCGGATTGCCCCCCCAGGGATTGATGAGGGCCCAACCCGGGAACGGAAAAAAATTGTGCATAAAAAATTTTTTTAGGGACGGTTTTCACCCCTACAATAAATTGGAGATGGTAAAATGGGGTCGGGAAATCTTTTACAAATAATTTGCCCCCATTTAGTGGCACTTTTTTGCAACTGATTTTAACCTGTTTTCAGAACATTTTTACGATGGCAATCCGATGTACTTTCTTCAAAAATTTAAGCCTGTGAACAAAGGCCCTTAATGGACATATTTTGCAAAAGCGACTTGTTTTTGCAAGATCTTAACATAAAATGCAATCCTTGTAGTGGGGACAAAACCGTTTTGGGTTAGGGGAAAATAACATTAAAAGACATCCCACCTTTGGGTTACATTGGGCAAAATTACCTTTATGTTCATGGCATAGTCTATAAAAGTTGTTTGGGTTAAACTTTTTGTTTAAAACCCATTTTTAAAGCCAACGGGCCCTATTTTAAACGTAGCACCCGTTTAAAATGACAAAATTTTACGTTTTTTTTGGGGTTTTTGGTAAAAAAAGGTATCTCTATACATTACTAGTTTTTTAAAAGGGGAGCCAGCCCGCTAAACTCTTTTACACCCAAAAATACAATAAAAAATTCCCAGCATCCCCCACAAAAATTTGCGGAAAGCCCCTTTTTAAAATTTAAAAAAAAATTTTTTCCAAAAATCTCAGAGAAGCCCTTTAAAAAAACCCTTTCATTCTGTTTTAGAAAATTAGGGTTTTCCCTGTAAAAATTTTTTTTTTATTTTAGGGCGCCCCCAAAATTCCGGGGTCATTTGCATTCAAGGGGGGTATATATAGTTGAAAATCTAAAAATTTTGGCCAAAAAAAAAAATTTTTAAAAAAACGCTAAATAACTGGTGGTGTAGGGGCAGCAGGGTAATTGTAAATTGTAGGCTATCCTGAACAGATTGTTTTTTCAGGTTGATTTTGAAACTCGTGAGGGTGGCGGAGAGCCCTGAGGCTTGTGGTAGTAGTTTCGGAAGGGGGAATGCCGGGAAAAGTCTTTGGGCGGCGTGTGGGAGCTTTTCAAAAAGACCCCCGAGAAGTTCCTTGAAGATCGGATAGGGGAGGTATAGGGGAGTTAAAGGGCCCGAGTTTGTATAAAGGGATGGGTTTTAAAATTTAATTTTAAAACTGAAGGGGAAAAGGGGAAAGGCCATAAAGCTTTCTTTTACATTCTTTACTCGGGTTTTGTGCTTTTCCTGTTATTACTTCTAGAAATGTTTAACTGTCGGTTGGGTTTTTGGTTTTAAACCTTTAATTTTTCGGAGGGGGGGTGCCCAGTCACGGGCCCCCCTTTTGGTTTGCTCGCAGGGATGGAAAGCGCTTCGGGGGTTTAAATGTTTTGCTCATGTCAAAATGATTTGAATTTTAAATTTTAATTGCTAAGGGTTTTAATTTGGGGAATCCCAAAGGGGACCCGTCTTTGGCGGGAAGGCAGCAAGGGGGGTTTACCCGTTTTTTTTTTTGTTTTTTTTTTAATTCCCACCCCTTTGGTTTTCAAAAATCTTAGAAGACCTCATACACCTGAGAAGTCTGGGGAATTTGTCCATTAGTTTCTGCTTTCCCACCCCCCTTGCCTGGGGGGGGAAAGGGTTTTTTCCCAAAGCGGAATACCAGTATAAAAACCCCCTTAAGGACGGGGGGTTTTTATTTTTTTTTGTTGTTGAAAACGTTAGTTTTTCCCCCCCTTTTTTCCCTTTCCCGGCCAAATTTCTTACTTTTCCACCAACATAGACAATGAGGCTTTTATTTTGGGGACAGATGTACTTTCTAATGGTGTTATTCACTATACTAAAAAATATACTGGAAAAAAAGGGAAAAAAAATTCCCAATTTGGACAAATTGGAAAAGAAAAACGTTTTTTCCGCCATTTTTGGGGGGGGTTTTGCTTTTTAGGGCTTGAACCCTTCCCGGCCAATACAATGTTTACCCGGTTTTTAAAAGGTTGATATGCAACCCGGCAAAAAAATTCCAAAAATTTCTTTTATTTTTGGAAAAAAATTTCGCTGCGGCGCCAAATTTTTTTGCGGCCAATAACTTTTTTGTATTAAAATCTACGGACGTCAGTGAGGGTTGGGATTTTTTGGGGGGGGTTAAGGGGGGGACTTATTTTCGCCAGCAGTTTTTGGGAAAGCCTTTCGACTATTTTTATCACTTTTATTCCATTTTTTTTTTCCCCTTTTTTTTGTGAGAAAATGAAAAAAAAACGCAAATTTTGGGGTTTGGAATTTTTTTCTTTACGGTGTTTTACGTAGGGGTAAATTTTTTTATATTTTTATAAAATCGGAAAATTTTTTTGGATGCGGCGATAACCCCAAAAATTTTTGTAAAATTTTTTATTATTTTATTGTTTTTTTTTGTAAAAAGGGGGAAAAGGGGATGTTTTAAAATTTTTAAATACTCTTTTTTTTGTACGGGAAAAAAATTTTTTATTATTTTTTTATTTTTTTACTTTAAAAATTGGGGCCCCCCCTATGGTGTTTGCCACTGGGTGTCGCGTTTGTCAAAAACGCCCAAATTTGCATTGCATAGGAAATGCATTAGATGTCCCAAGATGGTTCCCCGCTGTCGGCCGGGGGATCGAAAGGCGTAGGCTGGGGCGCCTTTTTCACCCTCAAGTTGGGTCGGGGCACTAATTTTAAATTTCTTTCAGACGCCGCGGCCATTTTTGCCCCCGGCTTTTTGAAGGGGTTTTAAAAAACCGCGGTGGGCGAGGGCTGTCTTTTTGCGTGAAAGGGGGCCCGGGTTGGGTTAGGGCGATTACCCGCAAACACCCCCTGGCTTTTCGGAGCGATCCCCTCTGAAAAGCCCCTTTTTGGGCCCCCGGGGAAACAAACTCCTACGTCCAGACCCTTAAGTGGTTAAGGATAAATTTATATGGGGGAAATGGAAAAATTTGTAAAAAAAAACCCAACTTAAATTGTTTCCCTAAAAAAAAAATTTTTCTTAAAAATGCAAGAGTTACGGGGTTTAAAATTTCTGAGATTTAAAAAAAGGGCTTGTTTGTCGGGGAAAATGTTTAAAAAATAAAAAAATAAAAATTACCACCCGGGGATGCTCCGTTCATCATGCTGCACCCCTGTAAACTTTTCACTGTTAAACCGTGACGGGTCCCGCCAATCACGGGCAGTGCCCTCTGGGGCCCCTTGTGTTTGGGCTGCACCGTAACGCGAAAAAATAAACCCGGTTTAGGGTATGTTCACACGATGTCTTGGGGTTTTATTTTTTTTTTTTAATCCCATAAAAGTATTGCTTTAAAAACCATTGAAAAAATGTGCCAAAAAAAGGGGGGACATTTTTATCTTTCCCCCCTGGACTGCGAAAACTTTATCCCTATTTTTTTATGGGCCTTTAATGCTTTTTTAAACGGATCAAGAATTGAACACATCTGTTTTAAGCAATGAAAAAATTTAAGTAAAATACGTATCATCTTGACGACGATACGTATTTTACATTGAAATCAATGTAATCACCCCTTAAACTTTGATAAAAAACTTTTTTGGGGGTTTTTTTTCCCCCGGGGTTAAAAAAAAGGGTACCCAAAAAAAATTTCTGCGTGAACATACTCCTTACAATGTACCTGGGATAAACCCGGCTGAGCGACTGAAGGGGGAATTTTGATTTTTTATTTTTTTATTTTTTATCATTCCCCGAGGGAATGAACAATTTTTTTAAACCCTCGGGGAAAGGGGTTTTTTCCCCAACAAGCATAAAACACTGAAATCAAAGCACATATGCCATGATTTTTCTGTGATCACTGTGTGGCTGCAGAGCAATAGGCTTAGCCACCTAAAGTGTTTCTAGCTGAAAATGTAATCATCCATTATTCTAGGAGGATCAACTGTAACTTACCTCCATGAGGGTTTCCTCAGGCAGTTCAGGGGCTTCAAATGTTATGAAGTCTTCCAGACTAGGTGGTGATGTGCCATAAGACATGTACCTTAGAGCTGGTGCTGCATCAGCTCCAGGAGGAGAGGAGCCCATATGAATTCCAGAGGGGGATCCCATATATACTCGGCCACTAGTGGAGCACAGAGACCCACCAGAACTGTTCGAACCGACTGTATAATTAAAAACAAACATGGCAGGTATTAGTAATTAATGAAATCTCAATAATGCAAATTAACTGTACTTGAATGTGCAGGTTAAGGAATGCATTATGTTAAACTTCTAATGACTATGTGTCAAAGCTGGTCCTATAACTATAAAATTAACTATGCGTTACAATGCTATTTCTGTCCATTATAATAAATACTGGCAACATTGCCATGCAAGATTAATTCATCCTAAAAAGTTTTCTTGCAAAATTCACTTTTCTATCCATTGTATAGATTCACTTATCTATCTAGCCAAGTGCATTGGCTTCGGACCATAACGTAAAGAACAGGATGGGGGTCCAGAGCCTTTAAATGGATCGGCTGAAGAGCATGAGCATCCTCCTCAGTCTAAGGAACTGATGCAGATGTGAAGTACAGCATTCGTCTGTATCCATCTGCGTCACAGACTTTTAGTGGTTTAGTAGTGAGAATGCTTGACTGCTACTCCATTCAAACTCCATCTTACTGTGGCTATGCAGCGAGGAGATACAAGGAAATGGGGACCCCTGTTCTAATTGATTGGTGGCGATTTCAGTATTCATAAATTTATCAACTATCGTGCAAATAGGTAAGTGTACAGGCACACGGCAGTGGTAAAATGGCGGTTCGATTCTGTTAAAAAAATCCGGATGATATTTTATCCTCTTTTGGATGGTTTTGGGGGACGGTTCTGTCCGTGGTTTGCAGATTCGGCCGCCCCCCTTAATCAATGAACAGTACATCTTCCGCCCGGAAACCGGGCGGAAGAATGTGCATGTTCCAAATATTTTGGATAGTTTTCAGATTTAAAATCCGACCATCAAAAAATTCTCTGTACACTACAGCTCGGATTTTCTATCAAAGTCTATGAGGTGGGTTGACAGTTTTCAAATACAAAAACTATCTGAAAACCAGTGCCGTGTGGACTTACCCGAAGTAATATATTTTGTGGAAAACCGCTTTAAGACTTTGGATTTTCTGAGTTGAGGCAATTAAAGGTCTTTGCCAATCGATGTGTCAGACATGTTGTAACTGGTTTTAAGGATATTAAAAACAAATGGTCGGCCATACCTGAAGTGGCTCGGGCTCTCATCATCATGTGAGTACATGTGGGAGGGGTGGCGCTACTTGGAGGAGATCCAACAGTAAACATCACTGCTCTATTAGCCATTCCAGGCACAGTGAGGACACTTCCCGTAGCACCAGAAGGGACTGGAAAGAAATGCATATCATAACTATAAATATTACTTATAAGAGGACCACATATCTCTACTGCAGTTCTTAAAAGGACACATATTTCAGAACACAGGGGTGAAACTTGTAGTCGTTTTCATATGCGGTCTACCATAGACAGAGTAAAATCCAAATCGAGAAATGGCAAAATATAGGAAAACTATAAATGTTTAGTAGAAGAATATCTGTACCTGTATCCATGGGGCGCTCTGAGTTTAGACTGTCTGTGCTGCCTTGGTAATGCTGTCCTCCTAGGATAGTTCTGCTGGTCTGATCTGACAACTTCCCTGCACTCACAGACCTGGAACAGAGAAAGGCATTGTTTACCGCTCTTATTAATCACATTAAGAGCCAACACCATCCAATTAAGTTAATACGGGGCTTTAAAGTGCACACATATATGTCCATAGGCTGTGCTTTTTAGCTTTATTGTGTACAATAAAACCATCTGCCTAATAAAAAAAATAAAAAAAACTCTGTGCATGGGAGACATCATAGCAGCCAGTGTCCATCCAGTAGCTCAGGGACAACTTAAAAGGGTTTTCTCACCATGCTGAGTCACAAGCAGCTTTTCATCCTCTGTTTCCTCAAGCTGTGGATGGTTCTATAGCAGTTATTAGCATATTAAGTTTCTCTGTAACTAGCTGAAACATTACAAAGATGTAAGTGCAGGAGATTTAACAAAGCTACAAGTGCTCTGAGGAGTGAAAACAAAAGCTAATCTTGTTACAGATAATTATTGTGCTCCGAGAGGGACCTCCGTCGATGGCGGTGTCACTCTCTGCTGTTTAATCAGGAAGGAAGATTATGGTCGTAACCAGAGAAACCTGTGTGCACTCAGAGCAGATAAAATCTCTCATATCCTCATATCTCTTGACCAAAGTCAAATCAAAAGAGCAAATGTGTTTAGGAAAAGTCTTCAATTAACTGTTCCTACATGTTGAAAGCTAATCTTTGTAGTTAGAAAACCCCTTTAAATAAGAGACGGAGCCTACAGAGGAGAAAACTGGTGAAAAATACCATATATAAGTATAATGTCCAGAAATTCTGCTACTCCTCATTAACACACAACAGATTATTATGAAACCTGTGTTAAAAGTTTAGTGACCATTTAAGTTGTGAGATGGTGCCTTTCTCCCCCCATATCTCAAATACTCACTTGAATTGGAAATCTGAGAAATATTGAGGCCAAGTAAGAAACCTGCACTCTTTGTGATGCTCCTCAAAATATTGTTGCAGTGTGGTGGAGTGCACTATTCTGCTGACAGAAGCCTCTGCCATTAGGAAATACCACTGCCATGAAAGGTTATACACTTGATCTTCAACAATATTTAGTCAGACATTATGCATCAAAGTAATATCTACACGAATGCCAGAACCCTATGCTTTGTGGTAGAACATTGCCCAGAGCATCACACTGACTCCACCAGCTTGCTTTCTTTCTATAATGCATCCTGGTACTATCTTCTCTAAGTATGTAATGCACATGAACCTGTCAGTTTGTATAATTGAAGAGAAAAAAGTGATCCTTTAAATCTACTGCTCCATGACCCAGTATAGGCAAAATGAGAGAAGCACAGGCAGCAATCTATGATGCACTGTGTGTACTGACACTTTTCTATCATGGCTAGCACTACATTATATACTACAATAACTCTACTCTGAAATCGAACTGGGCAGGCTACATATTTGTACCTTACATGCATCAGCGAGCCTTAAAGGGGTTGTCTCACTACATTGATTCATCTTACCTCAGTCCTGTTTTCTTGGTTTTCATTTTGAATTCAGGGGCGTGTTTACTGGCTTCTACTAGGCTGCAGTAGAAGCCAGGTCTGTAGCTATAGTAACCAGAGCTGGCAGCCTATCATGAGAGATTGAACAGGTCTGTAGCTATAACGACCCGAAGAGCTGATGCAGCCCATACAAGAGGGGATATCTAGGAATAGGTAGGACACTGTAAATGGACACATATTGCAAAATGACTTGTTTTAGCAAGATTTGTAACATAAAAAGCAATCCTTGTAGAGAGACAACCCCTTTAAGCACTTGTGACGCCTTCTTTCTTGGACTACTTTTATCATTGTCTTTACACTTGCCCATTTTACCTGCTTCCAACATCCAAGAACATATTATGTACTTGCTACCTAATACATCCCACCCAGTATAATGTTATGTGCTGCACCTTCAAGTTGTTTTTAAGTTATGGATAATTAGGAGACAGAGATTAGAATGAGTGTGACTCTTTTCTTGGTACACCTTGGGTCCTCCAAAAATTGTGGATAGTAGGCTTATTTAAGCACTGTGGCTGACTATGTTCATCCCTTGATAGTAACAGTTTACCCTATAGCAGAAGCACACTATCAGCAGGACAACACATCATGCCTCAAAGGTTGTATAATCATGGGTTAGTTCCAGGAACAGGACAGTGAGTTTTCCTTACTTCCCTGGCCTTCACAGTCCACAGATCTTAATCCTAAATAGTATCTCTGGAATGAGGTAGATTAGACTATTCAGAATAGCTATCCAGTATACATGGGGCAGTTTTCTTGCAGAACGATTTCAACACCTATTGAAGTCCAATGGACATAGTTTTAAAACAACAACGTCCACTAGATGGCAAGAAACCTCTTTTAAACTATTCTGAATAGACTTTATAAAATCTTAAAAGGGTTGACTAAAAATTAAATACATCAAAATTAGGTTCCAATTGTATTAAAGCGTGTGATCCTGCTACAAAGCCCCTTAGCGACCCTGGGACGTACTCATACGTCCAGGGTCGTTAAGTGGTTAAAGGGGATATATCATAAAAATTATCTATTGCTTAACACATGTTTTTATGTTAAACAGATTTTTAAGAATGTTTGGTTATTTTTACATCGCTATAAAAAAAAATGTTTAAATCTTGAAGTTTTCACTTTTGCCACTAGGCCTAATAATAGCCTGACACTTCCTGTTCAGTAGAGAAACCCTTTCAGTAGCCTTCTCATTAACAGCACAGGCAGGATTACACTGAAAGGAGAAATGGTGGAAATGTGTATACATAACGCATGATCCACCATTCAAAATAGGAGATGTTCACAGCTCCTCCTCTCCCCCTCCTTACATAATGATTTCTTCCCAGGTCACAGATGACGACCAGAAAACTCTCCTATAGAAGTCAATGGGTCTGCTTCTGTTCACAGGCTACTATGTTCATGAAGCTGCTGTAAAGCATCTCTCTAAATGTTGTTAAAAGCAGCTCAGGCAAGATGGCTGCCTCCATAATCATATACTTAAAACAGAAATAAACAAAACTACAAACTGAAAATGAAAACAGCCAAAAAGAAAATATCAATTAGTAGCTCATTTTAATTAGGAAAAAAATATATTTGGGATAGATTCCCTTTAAGCTTCTTTGCCTGAGGGAAAGAGCTGAACACCATGTGAAAAAGCAAGTTATATAGAGGATTAAAATAAATTAAAAAAAAAATATTCAGTGAATAATAGTTATACCTTCCAAATGCTGCTTTGCTGTGTTCTATAGTGCCTGCCTTTTCACTCCCATGTGGGCAATGGTAATGAGAGCAATCCCTTGGCTCCATCAAGTCTTTGGCCTGTACTAAAGTGTCTACAGGTCCCTGACGTGTAACCAAAGCAGGAAGATTGGATGAGGCTTGTGTTTTTGGGATCTTGAATGGAGCAGTTGACTGGAAAAGAAATACAACTGCAAGTTAAAAGATTCATAGATGTTAAATGGAGTGTATTAGAGAGTTACTGGGTCACATGCATGCACTTGACAGGAGCAATATTCATACCGAGTTTGTATATTGCAGGCAAAAAAAATTAAAGTACCATAACAAACCTTGGTGGGCGATCCTATGATGGTGGGTAAAGGGCTTTTATAGAGCCATTCTGAACTCCTTGGTGATGATCCCATGTGTTTTGTAGGAGATGCTCCAAGACTGACAGGTCGTGCAGGCTGTGGCGAATGGTTAAAGCCATGTCCAGCATATGAGGGGCAGACAGGATCCGAGTGCTGCTTCCGTAACTTCTGCTTGTTCTGATAGATGTCTGTAAGTGTTGGGGCACTTGGTAGCCTTCCACCCAGCAAAAATTGAGGGGACTGCGACTGCGGTACTGGGGAACCTGCACACACAAAAACAGGCATTGTGATCATTTTAACTCTGTGAAGCTCAAACTTTCTACAAGCACAATATAAACAGCAGAAGACACCACTTGTCAACATCCATTGAAGGGGGTTTACCATGAAGGCATTTCATGCCTGGCTTGTCCCGATTTGTGTAAACTGCATATCATGTGACATCACCATGCCTTTCCCCCCACAGTGTGCTCACACTAGTCAAACAAAGGTCTGTTTATGTAAAGAGCTGTGACTAGCTAGAATATAGCTGAGTGGTTAACACTTTTGCCTTTCAGCATAGGGGTCCTAGTTTCACATCCCTGCAGAAACCAAACCTGGATTTTTTTTTCTCAGTGCACATACCTGTTTGAGCTTTCTTTATTCCTTTTATTTATTTGTACTGTTTGACTAATTACTAAAGAGTACAGAGGACAGGAGTAGAATGACAGTGCCTAGAGCTAAATACTCACTCAGCAGTGAGTGCAGGTAATTATGAAGCAGGAGACAGTAGCTGCCTGAGAGGAGAGGTGATGTCTGAGCATGTGCGGCCAGTACTGAGGAGCTTTCATCACTGGTCATATCGCCTACACTAAGAATCACTAAGGTAGTAGCTAAAACACAAATGGTAGAGAGTTTTTAATACTGATGAATGGTGAATGTGTTTATTATTTAAGTTGCAAGCTTCCCACATCAATTTTACTTCGTGGTAAAACACCTTTAAAGGGAATGTGTCATCAAAAATGACTTATTGTTTAACTCATGTTTTTATGTTAAACACATTTTTAAAGAATTTTTGGTTATATTTTGTTTAATTTTCCAGATCACCTTCAATATTTTTTAATAATTCTTAAGTCCTGCAGTTTTCACTTTGGCAACTAAACCTTATAATATCCTGACAATTCCTGTTCTGTAGAGAAAGATTCTCAGTTATCTGTTCATTATTAACACAAGCAGGATCAAACTGAAAGGAGACACCAGTGTGAATAGAGAACACAGGATCCACCAGTCACAAGAGGAGATAATCACAGTTCACCCTTTCACTTCCCTGTGCACTGATTTCTTCACAGGTCACAGAGCATGGCTAGAAAATTCTCCTATAGAAGTGAATGGGACCGAGTCAGTCTTAAGGCTCCTATGTGTATAAAGCATCTCTCTGACTGCAGTTAAAGCAGTGCAAACAAGGCCTAGTGGCCAAAGTGAGAACTGCATGACTTAAGAATGATTAAAAAATATTGAAAGTGATATGCAAAAATGAAAAAAAAAAAAAACAACCAAAAATTCCTACAAAATGTGTTAAACATAAAAATGGGACTTGGGGTATGAATAGGAGGTGCTGGTTTGTACTGAGTCCTTGTCTCATGTAGTATCCCTTCAGGCTTTGGACACAGCATAAAATAGTGGTTTCTTTTACCTAGACAATTCAATTAATAATCAGATAACCCCAAAACAGGACCTGAAGGAGGCAAGTGTATAAAGTTCGTTTTTTAAATCTGCATTAACATGTTATAGTCATTTCTTTTAATCCCACTTCATTACATTATTGCTGGCTTGATGTATACTTCTATATTGTTCTTTAGTACAGTGGCTCTGTAAGTTCATTCTAGGTTTAGAGCCCTTTTATTGAACCAGGCTTATTGCATGCTTTGTCTGTCAGAAGTCTGATGGGGTAAGTGCCAATAAACTTTGTTGCAGCTGAAAGGTCTGCTCGGGTTAGGCAGCTTTGATTCATCTGGCTATAGCTAAGAGGTCTGCTTGGGTGAGTCAGATCACCTCTGTTGATTTTTTTTCCAAAGGCAATATATTTACAGATGGTAACCACTATAAACAGAGATACTCTATATTAGGGAGTTGCATGAACAACAGCTTGCTATATAATAACTTAGAATGCCTCCTATTTACAGCCTAGCTTTATCAGATAATAATCTAGTACAGAGTTGAATGCAATTTCCTAAGATTTACTTTTAGGATATTTCAGTAGACAACAAGCTGCCCTTGGAGCCATAATGAAAGCAGACATTAAATAGTCAGTTTTCAGACAACGGGTCAAGACAGAACCTTTAAGGGTCCTCCGCAATACCGCCTCTGGTTATTTATTCACAGCAAGTGACTGGGTCTTCCTGGGATACGTTATATATATGTTTGTGCTTGCATGAGGTACGGATTACAGCTGCATACTTTTATCACTATACAGAACTGAACAGGAAATATCCATGGGAGACCCAGTAATTTATTGCAAAAGGGTGGTCAGAAATCACATTAATAAACAAACCCACTCAATGCTTTTGAAGGGAACCTGTCACATGGTTTATGCTGCCTTGAGATCATTATATGGGGAAGGCAGAAAAGAATGAGCTTTGTGATATATAGGTTTATATCATTTGGAGAAGGATTTCTGAGTAAAAAGCAGCAAAAATATTGATAGGGCTCCTTAAGTCAAAGTGCAAGTCCTACTTACCCCACCCACAAGCAGTGACTGACCGTTTGCGCTGTACAACTTCCGATGTAGGGGAAGTGGTCAATTATTTGCCTTTTATTCAGAAATCCTGCTTCAAATCACATAATCCTATATATCACAGAGCTCAGCTCCTCTCCTCTATCATATAACCCTATATATCACAGAGCTCAGCTCCTCTCCTCAATCATATAACCCTATATATCACAGAGCTCAGCTTCTCTCCCTCTATCATATAACCCTATATATCACAGAGCTCAGCTTCTCTCCCTCTATCATATAACCCTATATATCACAGAGCTCAGCTTCTCCCCCTCTATCATATAACCCTATATATCACAGAGCTCAGCTCCTCTCCTCTATCATATAACCCTATATATCACAGAGCTCAGCTCCTCTCCTCAATCATATAACCCTATATATCACAGAGCTCAGCTTCCCTCCCTCTATCATATAACCCTATATATCACAGAGCTCAGCTTCTCTCCTATATCATATAACCCTATATTTCACAGAGCTCAGCTTCCCTCCCTCTATCATATAACCCTATATATCACAGAGCTCAGCTCCTCTCCTCTATCATATAACTCTATATATCACAGAGCTCAGCTTCTCTCCCTCTATCACATCCTGCCCTCAGATAAGGCAGCATAAACCACCTTACAGTTTCCCTTTTATTATATATTGAATATACATAAATACCAATTTAATCCATATTGCAACCATTGTGTCCAAAAATTTGAAGTTAGTGACAAGAATTCACAGTGATATTTTATAAGATTCTTTTAAGCATTTTGGTATGATGATCGGGCTAACTTTACCCCTGAAGAAGTCACTACAGTTACAACACATATGGGGCTACTCCTGTCCATCGCCTCTGGCCACATTTCTGCATAAGGCCATATTCACACAGCTTAAAATGGGCCGTATTTCGGTCCGTAATTACGCGCCGAAGTGCGCCAATTACGGGCCAAAAACGGCCCATTCATTACGGTAATTCACAGTTCTCATAGAGAACTATGGATTACGTCTCCTCTCCCCGCCCGGCAGGGAGATAATGGACATGTGAATTACCAGCGGCGTATACGCGCCGCTGGCAATTCAAGTCTATGGGCCGGCGAAGTGCCGGCCCCCTGCTCACTCCCCCGCTAACGCCCCCGGTCACACGGCGTAATTGCGGGGCGTAATTACGCCCTGCAAATACACCGTGTGAACATGGCCTAAAGCTGACATGCCTCTCACAATTATGGCACTATATTGGGGTGTGGTAAATTAGACCTCCACACCTTTTGAGGCACCAGCTTTATTTGATTAGTCTTATTGGATGAGTTTACAGTCTTGTCACTATTCGCAATTAGCTGCACCACAATGCTTTTCAGGTGCCGTACTTTTAACGAAACAAACATTTTTAGGCACATCTGCTAAACTTTTCTCTAGTGGACACTGCCCGTCACTGCTGCCTGCATGAGTAGATCAGGAGTCTGTTAAGCCAGGCAGGCAAATGTTTAATGCTTTAGATGCAATACAGTGTTTTTTCTTGTTATATATAGAACTGCAAAAACACAACCACAAGGCCATACTTACAGCTCAATGGCTGGACTATAGACTGAACTCAGTAGGAAGCAACAAAAGCCCCTGTGCTACTTGGGAAAGATAAAACAGGTGCAGATAATTAATGTGCAGAAGCTCACAAAACCCTCCACTAGGGGGACAATTAGATGATAAAAAACTGCACATTACATAAGCATCAGTTCACACCAGTATGTGAAAAAGCCACAGTATAATACATGGGGAGACTGCACAAATACAAAAAAACCGATAAGACAACTACTCATACGCCTTCTATGTATGAGGGGGGTGGTTGCTGGTATTATAATTGCATATAATACCATAATGTCCAGCACAAAACACTGACACCCTCTGCTCTCCAGTATTAAGGGCAAAAAATGACATACTGGTAAAATATCAAATATGGGTATTAGTTGATACATTGGGCACAATATGGGTGTCAGTATTTTGTGTTGGACACCCAAAAAGTGCTGGGCAGCCTGCCCAATCGAATAGTATATTGAATAGTAATTGAATGGCACAATTTTAAAGCACCATTATTTCCAGGGCCCTGTACATTGAAAAGGGGTTTAAATACAATACTGTCACTAAATAACCAACAAAATGGTACAGAGGTTCCTGCAGACCTTTTATACATCAAGAAGAAAGATACAATAAAAGGTAAGGGAGAGGCATATTTGTTTGGTGGTGTAGCGGCAACAGGGTCATTGTAGGCTGTAGGCTATCCAAAAAAGATGGTGTTTCAGGTAACCTTCAAGGTTTCAAGGGTGAAAGAGACACTGATGTGTTTGGGTGGTGGGTACCTGGGGGATGCACCAGAGCAGGTATAATAAGTAGGCTAAGCTAGGCTATTCGGATGAGGGATACACACAAAGTATTATAATGTTAATACTTTTTTTTTTTTTACCAAAACCTATGAAGTTTAATGGTTTCGTTTTTGAGGGCACATATGTAAAATATCCACAGACCATACCTCCTGAAGAGCTTCTACTTCTGGACTCGTGGCCTTGAGCATGACCACAACAGCAATGTCCAATCTGCTCCGGTATTGTTCCCACTGCACAATAAAAAAGGGAAATGAGACAGAGCAAAACATACACACTTGGAGTTTGTCAGGACAGTGTGTAATTATGTATGTTGTTGCTCAATGAGACAAGGCTTGCCTTGTTATTTGTGAACATGCAGTAGTGTAGTCTTATTATTAAACTGTTTTATTGACTGACAGTAAGAAGTTCTTTTTGATGGTGCTGAATATAAAATGTGTGAATATTGATAATCCCTGTACAGTGCTGTGTAATTTAACAGTGCTATATAAGTAATTACGCCCCACAATTACGCCGTGTGTTTGTGAGCTCCCGCGGGGCAAGGGGGACAGCAGCCGTGAATAAATGACATGTCACTTATCTCCCCCTGCGGCGTATTGTACAGCCGGGAAGAGGAGGCGTAATCCATAGTGCGCTATGAGAACTGTGGATTACCATAATTATCGGGACATATTTCACCACGCATTGAGCGCAGTACCCCACGAAATACCTCCCAATTAAAGCCATGTGGACAATTAAATAAAAAATGACCAGAAATGCATTTATATTAAATAAGTATCATAAATAAAAAACATATCAGTAAAAAAAAAAAATTTGTATACACCTGCATAGTTATACTTAGGGCACGTCCCCATGACAGAGACAAATACCAGTTGGATTATCCAACCGGTATTTGCTCTGTTTTTGCAGCTGTGCACATGGCCGCCAAGGGCAGATTTTCTCCGCAGTTTGAGGAGAAAAGCCCTCCCACGTCACATTGAAATGTTCATATTTCGCCTGAAAACCGGACGGAAGAATGAACATGTCCTATGTTTTTCAGACCGCCGGTGGTCTAAAAAACCATCCGTCCATTCTAGGGTTCGACAGATGGTTTACAGACCGTTTTCAAAACCGAAAACCATCTGTAAAACCGTCCAAAAACCCTTGCCAAACCCATTGTTAAATATCTAGCAGCCACAAAGACTAATTATTATACCAGGCATGTCCTCCAGAGTCTTGATCCACAACCAGTGATCTGCTTCCTGTGTTCATGTGTCTGCTATGTAGACCCAAGCCCATGGGGAAAGAATTAAAATAAATGGCAGCTGCCTTCTCTAAGCTAATAATCAGTCAGATACACAAGTACTGTGTGGTCGTAAGTCTACACTTGATCCTTCTCCATAGTTTAGCTCCTTAAGCACAGGATATAGATGCGGCCATTGACAGCTCACAGGAGTGGTAAGCTGTGCAGAAACTTGAGGAGGCCCGATCACCAACTCTGCTGACCTATAAGTGTAAGTATGTGCATCTACTAACACAATGTATACCCTCCCATCAGGTTCTAAAGGGACATTACAATCAATCAAGCATACCTAAACATCCTGATCAATGTAACTTGCTGGTTATTTTAGTAGTATATTTATTCATTTAAAAAAAATTACCTAGTGGAGAATATGGGCGAGAAGAGCCAGTGGATAAACGACGTCCAGTAGCTGACACCATGTCTGTTGAACTTGGAGATCCAGAACCAACCTTTAAAAAGCCCATGGGGCTAGTATTTGAACGTCTAACTGCCCCAGATCTATAGAGGGAAAAAGATTTGACATCAAGAATCATTCGTTCAGCTGTCAACTATTCCCATTTCAGAACAAGTAACTGAAGGTTACTTAAAATGCCTCTTTGGTGATTGAACATATGTATAATATTATAAGGACAGTAGAGTCACATATTTACATGTAACCCAAAACGAGATCTGAAAAGGGGCTAAAAACTGCTCTAAAATTAAAACCACTGGACTTTTTTTTTTTTTTTTACTGATCTGCAAACGTTCTGTAAATGTGGTGATGTTAACTATGGGGATAAAAGCATTTTTATGCAGAATAATGAGAAATTGCCAACACAAGAGCATATATTGGTGGCAATAAGTAATTCCTTTTATCCAAATACTTCTGAACAACAAGCAAATAAAATGTAAAAGCAATAATGTAACCAATTAACATAGTCAAAAAAAAAAGTCAATAACATAAAAGAATTCAAATTAATATACCATTTTCATTATTTGCAGCTTCAACTGGTTTTCAAATGCCTAAAAAATCTTCGTAAAAAATTCTTGGTAACAAAAATCAAATTCACTGTGATTTATGCTGCCCACAAGAACAATGTGGGAAAGGTAAAAAACATTATGCTTTTGCTTTTTGATTTGGATAATTAATCGATGGGGTTAATCTATATGGTGATCTCAGTATAAGAAAAAACATTAAAATAAAAGTCCCAGAAACCTTCTCCCACGGACATGAAAAGGCCCCAACCTGGGTGCCCCATGGGGTTTAGAAGTGGGTGGGGGTGGATGAAGATTTGTTCAATATTTGATATTTCCCCGTAGCTGAGTGGGCCCAGAAATGGGCCTGTTCGTCTGGTGACATGGAGGGGTTTCCCTAAGTCAAAAAGCATGAACAGCGGGAATAAATTGTTTACGGGCCTGGGCAAAGAACCCTTTTTCCAAAACCGACGAAGAAAAAATGACCGTGATATTAAAACTAATGGCTCAAAAAATCTTTTCCCCTCAATTAATGTACAAATGTTTTTTAGTTGAATGATTATGAAAGGGGTCCCTCCCGTGGACTCTTCATTAGTATGTACAGGCACAAAAAGCGGAGCTTGTAAATCAGCAGGACCAAGTCCCTCCCCGTCAGACGAGGTCTGCTGTGCAAAACAAAGCAATTCTAGGAAAGTCAGCTTTTAGCAAGAACAGGAAGTACAAGCGGAGTTCACACCAGCTGCAATGTTTATATGAGCCGAAAAAAATCCACTTACATAAAAAGGACATTTTTGGAGTTTACTGGGGCAATACAAAGAACTCTTATCCAGATCACGGCACACTTGGGTCAACAACTTACAACTTTCAGTTCGGCAATCGGCACTGCATCTATCTTACCTTTTTTACAGAAATAGCACAAAATTTGGGGAAAAAAGCGAGGTCAATTGCCGTGAATATCCCCTTTTTTATTGATTTGCAATCATTTTCACAGAAAATGAAGAACATAACGTGCATGCGTTATAACTGACCTTCGCCTACAAAAATATACCACAGGTCACCAAACACAAGCTCCATGGTTATGTAAAGCACCACATGGGTTCTTTGTGCTATTAATTACAGTGAAATCATAAATACAATTCTAGCAGAAACAAGCTTCTGCAGTGTAGACAACTTCTTTAGGTTTTATGCCATTACACATTTACTATGAATTATTATCCTTTTTTTGAAAAAGGTTTTTTAAACGAGGCGTATTTTTGTAGGAGCAATTTTTTTAAAAATCATACTAGGGTACTTTTATTTTTCTTAAACCATTTGCCAAATACCATAAATGCATGTCCCACTGGGGCAGACAGGTGCCAAACTTATTTCCCTTAAAAACTCTATTGTAAGGCATTTTCCACCTTTTTTGGGGGCATTTTGTTTTTATTTCCCCCTTAATATGGGGAAATGCCCCCAATAATTACGGAAAATCCAATTTTCTCTTTGAAACAGGGATTCCCCTCCTCCCCCAATTGTACAATAGTCGTATTGAAGCGGGGGAGAAAGTGAATGTTATTTTAGCGCCGGCGGCTGATGGCACCCCGGTCGGGATTAAAGGTGACGGCGGGAAAAAAAAAAGAGGACACACGATGTATTGCGGCGCATACTGTACGCGCCGCAATACACTGTGTGAACATACCCTAAGGGAAACACCTTAACCTCTCTATTGTCTGTGTATATATAAAGAAATATATGTAGATTTCTACAAGAGAGAGGAGGAAAGAGGGAGAAGAGAGAGAGAGCAAAAGAGGGACGAGAGAGAGAGAGAGAGAGAGAGAGAGAGAGAAAAAAAAAAGAGAGAAAAAAAAAAAAAAAAAAAAGGGACAAAAAAAAGAAAAAAAAAAAAGAGGGGGAAAAAAAAACAAAAAAAGAAGGGAAAAAAAAGGAAAAAAGAAAGAAAAAAAAAAACAAAGGGGGCGAGAGAGAGAGAAGAGAGAAAAAAGAGAAAGAGAGAGAGAGAGAGAGAGAAAAAAAGAGGGAAAAAGAGAGAAAAAAAAAAAAAGAAAAAAAAAAAGAAAGAGAGGAAAAAAAAGGGACAAAAAGAAAAACAAAAAAAAGAGGGACAGAAGAAAAAAAAAAAAGAAAAAAAAAGAAAAACAGGGGAGAAAAAAGAAAAAAAAGAGGGAAAAAAGAGAAAAAAAAAAAAAAAAAAAAAAAAGAGGGACGAAGGAAAAAAAAAAAAAAAAAGAACCAAAAAAAAAGAGAAAAAAAGAGGGACCCAAAACCAAAAAAAAAAAAAAAAAAAAAGGGACAAAAAAAGAGAAAAGAAAAAAAAAAAAACAAAAAAAAAAAAAGAAAAGAAAAAAAAAAGGAAAAAAAAAGGGAAGAAAAAAAAAAGGGGCAAAAAAAGAAAAACAAAAATGAAAAAAAAAAAAAAAAAAAAGATAAAAAAAAAACAAAAAAAAAAAAAAAAAAAAAGAGGGGGCAGAGAGAGAGAGAGAGAAAAAAAGAGGACGGAGAAAGGAGAAAAAAAAAGAGGGACCCCAGGAGAGAAGAGAGAAAAAAAGAGGGGACGGGGGAGGAGAGAGAGAGAAAAAAAGAGGGACGAGAGAGAGAGAGAGAGAGAGAAAAAAAGAGGGACGAGAGAGAGAGAGAAGAAAAGAAAAAAAAACAAAAAGAAAAAAAAGGGAAAAAAAAAAATAAAAAAAAAAAAAAAAAAAAAAAAAAAAAAAAAAGAAAAAAAAAAAAAAAAAAAAAAAACAAAAAAAAAAAACTTTTAAAAAAAAAAAAAAAAAAAAAAAAAAAGAGGAGAGAGAGAGAAAAAGGGCAAAAAAGGGGAAGAGAGAGGAGAGAGAGGGGAAAAAGGGGGGAGAGGGGGAGAGAGAGAGAAAAAGGGAGAAGAGAGAGAAAAAGGGGGAAAAAAAAAAAAAAGAGACGGAAGAGAGCAAAAGAGGGGGAGAAACAAAAAAAAAAAAGGGACAAAAAGAGACAAAAAAGGGAGAGAGAGAGAAAAGAGGGACGAGAGAGAGAGCAAAAGAGGGACGAGAGAGAGAGCAAAAGGGACGGGAAGGCAAAGAGGGAGAAGAAGAGGGGAAAAGAGGGGTAGAGAAAAAAAAAGAGGGGGAAAAGAGAGAAAAGAGGGACAGAGAGAGAGAAAAAGGGGCGGAGAAGAGCAAAAGAGGGACCGAGAGAGAAAAGAAAAGAGGGACAGAGAAGGCAAAAGAGGGGGGAAAAAGACAAAAAGGGAGAGAGAGAGAGCAAAAGAGGGGCAGAGGGGAACAAAAAGAGGGACAGAGAGGAGAAAAAACGAAAAAGAAGCAAAAAAGGCGAAAAACAAAAAGGGCGGAGATAGAGGACAAAAGAGGGACGGGGGATAGAAGCAAAAGGGGAGAGAGAGAGAGCAAAAGAGGGACGAGAGAGAGAGCAAAAGAGGGACGAGAGAGAGAGAGCAAAAGAGGGACGAGAGAGAGAGCAAAAGAGGGACGAGAGAGAGAGCAAAAGAGGGACGAGAGAGAGAGCAAAAGAGGGACGAGAGAGAGAGCAAAAGAGGGACGAGAGAGAGAGCAAAAGAGGGACGAGAGAGAGAGCAAAAGAGGGACAAGAGAGAGAGCAAAAGAGGGACAAGAGAGAGACAAAAAAAAGGGGGAAGGGGAGAAAGAGGGGGAGAGAGAGAAAAAGAGGGACAAGAGAGAGAAAAAGAGGGACAAGAGAGAGAAAGAGAAACAGAAAAAGAGGGAGAAGAGAGAGAAAAAGAGGGACAAGAGAGAGAAAGAGAAACAGAAAAAGAGGGAGAAAGAGAAACAGAAGAAGAGGGAGAAAGAGAAACAGAAAAAGAGGGAGAAAGAGAAACAAAAAAGGGAGAAAGAGAAAAAGATGAGGGGAAAGAAGAAGAAGACAAAAAATTTTTAAAGGGGGAATTTTGAAAAGGAAAAACCCAAAACAGGGGAGGGGCTTCAAAATGCCCCGGACAAAGGGACTTAGGGGCATGGGACAAAAACAAAGACAGACCAGAAACCAAGGCCAGCAGCCAACGGGACAAAAAAGAACAAGGGGAAACTTTAAAAAAAAAGGGCAAGAAAGCAAAACAAAGAAAAACCCCCCCCAACAAAACAAAACAAAGGGCCCGGAAACATTTAATAAAAAAAAAAAACCGCCCGACTTACAACAAACAAAAAAAAAGAACAAACCCACACCCACCTGTTTGAACCTGGGGGGGCTGTGTATTCTACTTCCTTATGTCTATGTTGTTCTGGGATTTGTGTGTGTGTGGGGGTTCCCTGTTTTAAAAAAAAATTTATACAAATGTCATGGTTTACCCAACACATATCCCCATTCCCCTTGTTTTTTTGCATTAAAACCATTTTTAAAAAAAAACTATTTGATTCAAACTTTATTGCATAAATTGTTTTAAACTATGGGAAAAAAAATATTTTTTTTAAGGGTTATTGTTTTTTTTTATATTAAGGTATGTTAACGACTACCCGGGTTTTAGTGGTGCCACTGTTGGTGGTACAAAACGTGGTTTTTGAAATAACGCTGGCCCGTGGCATATTCTAAAGCGCTCTGCCCGGGCCCCCTAAATTTTTTTTTTCACCAACCCGGAAAGTAGTGTCATGCCACTTTTTTCTGCCGCTTGGCGTGCGCCCGGGGGGAAAACTTTTAAAAAATTTTGCACTCAATGAGTCATGTTTTTACCCCAAATTTTTGGGGGGTTTTAAATTCGGGGCCCTTTCAAAAAACCCAAAAGTGCCCAAAGGGTGCCCTGAAAATCCCCTGTGAAACATATCTTAAGAAATAAGAAAAAAAAAATACATACAATAAACACAATAAAAGAACAAAAAAACAAAACAGCATTATTAACCCAATAAAGCTTAAACATGAATGTTTAAGCCTGGAATACCTCTTTTAGAAGCAAACTTACAACCCTTCTTCTTACAAAATAAAGTCGTGTGTTCTGGGGTACACCTCATATTATTCAATAAGAAAATAAGCTAAAAAGGACTGTGGTGTTAAGGGAGAGGCTGCCAGCAAAGTGTTAATTCTCAGGAAACAGCTGCATTTAAAAAAAAATAATACATTGGAGCCTTTAGCCTTCTGCAGCTTTCTGCTATTTAAATTAGGTCTACAGTTTCAACAGGACATTACTCACATGTGAAAGGTCAGCGGCAATAAAGCAATTGTCATGTAAATAAAAATGGCCCGTTTCATTTTTATTTTACACTAAATGCTTTTTTTGCGACTGTTAACATTTCCCTCAAAGATGGATTAAAAAACCAGGAATGTTATTAGAAAGACCCTTTTTTAGAAGGGGTCAATACGATGTTGGCTATGCCAGGAGGTGTGGCTGCACCCACAACACAGTCCTGTGAAGTGCTAACTCGATATGCAGATGAACTTTGAAGATATCTGATCCTGGGCAATGTGCGGTGCCAAAAGAGATCATCTGTTTGGCAACCTACTCTATAGCAATCAATCATGTAAAAATGGGCCTATATGTTTAAAGCTACTCAATGTGGTGAGAAAACCCCTTTAAAGTGAACCTGTCAGGTGCTTTATGCGGCCCTGAGAGCCGAGAGAAGCATAGGCTTGTGACTTAGAGCAGAATTTTTGAGTAAAAAGCAGAGTAAATACTGATAGGACTTCTTAAGTGACAGTGGAGGTCCTGCTTACCCTACGAAAAAAAAGCTACGATTGCTACGATTAAGGGTCATTACACTTACAGCCTGAAATGCGCAAGACTGTGTTCCTGTGTATAAGGTTTTATCCTGTTTTGCTACAATAAAAGCTGCATTTTATTCTCAAGAACACACTGGACATCTTTGCTTATTCCATTTGAGTCCTGCTTACCCTGCCCACATACAGTGATTGACAGCTTTAGTGTGTGTACAGAGCAAATTGTCAGTCATTGTATCTGCGCGGGTTTAGCAGTAGTTTTATTTTCAGTTAGATTTTATTTTTCTCTGCTTTTTACTCCTGCTCTAAATCAAATAAACCTTTATATCACAAAACTCAGCTTCTCTCCCTCTATCATATAACCCTATACATCACTGAGCTCAGTTCCTCTCCCTCTATCATATAACCCTATATATCACAGAGCTCAGCTTCTCTCCTCTATCATATAACCCTATATACATCAGAGCTCAGCTTCTCTCCCTCTATCCTATAACCCTGTATGTCCCAGAGCTCAGCTCCTCTCCTCTCTCATATAACCCTATATATCACAGAGCTCAGCTTCTCTCCTCTATAATATAACCCTATATATCAGAGCTCAGCTTCTCTTCCTCTATCATATAACACTATATATCACAGAGCTCAGCTCCTCTCCCTCTATCATATAACCCTATATATCATAGAGCTCAGCTTCTGTTTATCATATAATCCTAGATATCACAGATCTCAGCTTCTCTCTTCTATAATATAACCCTATATATATCACAGAGCTCAGCTTCTCTCCTTTATCATACAACCTTATATATCCAAGAGCTCAGCTTCTATCCCTGAATCACATAAAGCACTCAGATAGGGTAGCTTAAATCATCTGACAGATTCACTATAAACTATCCAACAATGACAGTTTTAATATTTACTGTGACAGCCATTTAATAGGGCCAGACCCTGGACACACCTGTTAGTAACAGTTGAAGAGCTGCAACGAGAGGAGCTACAAGGGGCTTTCTGTGTCTGTACAGAGACCCCAGATATATTCAAAGGTGATTGCCTGTTAAATTGAGAAAATATAAACCAAATCATTATAATATTCGTAAATGCTTGTATTCGAGATTACACAGGTTTATATTGTTCACATATGAGGATTCCAAACCTATTACTGGCAGAGTTAGGGCTTGTTCACACGGAGTTTACACTCCATGTTACAAGCGCTTTTAGGATCCGTCTTGGGGTCCGCACTGTCGGTCCCCAAGACGGATCTAGCAATTATCAGTGAGATTCTCACTGCTTGTTGCGCTGAACACGGAGCGGGGTTCACATGAGAGAACGCAGCTGCGTGTTTCAATAGCGCAGCTGCGCTCCATCTTGAAAAGAACTGCATGTCATTTTTTCAAGATGGAGCGCGAGCTGCGCTATTGAAACACGCAGCTGCGTTCTCTCATGTGAACCCGCTCCGTGTTCAGCACAGCGAGCAGTGTAGAAATTCACTGTAATTGCTTAGATCGTCTTGGGGACCGACAGTGCGGACCCCAAGACGGATCCTGAAAGCGCTTGTAACACGGAGTGTAAACTCCGTGTGAACAAGCCCTAAGTGTTCATTCAGATCTAAGTATAGGTAACATCCAAAAGATCATGTTGCTACAAGACGGGCTCCTTTTATTATTTTGTAATACTACATATATCAGTTACAAAATCAAAAAAGGCGGCTCTACATGACTAACAAACCTGTTTCAAAAGTGATGAAGTAGGCCATAACTTACCCTCCGCACATCAAGAACTCACTAGACGCCCTGCGTCCAGCTGTCCCGGTAGGCATATCATCTGCATAAAAAAAGGGCACAAGTTGACATATTACTAATGCACCATATTTCTTTTTCTGCTACACGGTAGGGTCAAAGATTTTTTTACTTCTTAAAGACCACCCAACGTCTTGTCAGTGGGTGGTGCGTGATCTCTTTCTGCAGCAATGCCAAAAGACATCACTGCTGATGGAGGGAGTTTGTGGTTTCCCGCACCTAAACTACGCTAGGAACAGAGCTGTAGTTATTAGCTATGTTGCTAGAGTAGTCTCTGTGAACAGCAGGGACCGGAGGAAGCCTCTGATCCCTGCTGCTTAACCCTTTGACTGCCGTGACCACTGCATAATCAAAAGGGATTCCCCTGCTCCATTGGGTGACTGGGATTCCCATTGCCCGATGGAGCTTGGGGAATATCTAAACAGTCAGCCCTGGGGACCTAGAGTGTTCCCAGGGCTGTCTGCATAGAACGCCTACTGTCAGGGCACATTGTGTGTGGTCAAGACAGCAGCTTGTGTCATAATAACTCAGAATGTAATTTATTAGCATACGGGAGTGTGAATACCTTTCTAAGTGTAGAACAAAAAGTGTACAACGGTTATCCCTAAACGAGATTACAAAAAAAAAAAAGTAACAAAACAAAGTGTGGGGGAAAAATAATAAAATAAAAATAATTTTATAAAAAACATTATTTTGCATACATTACACTCACACAAAATATACATATACGGTATCCACATGACCGTAATAACCTGTAGAATTAATCTAACAGGTCGCTGTGAAATGTGAACAGTGTAAAAAACAAAAAAAAAATGCAGAAAAACAAACAGTTATTGTTCATTGGGGCTGACAGTGGGGGGATACTTACTGACAGCCCCCCACTGCTGCTGCTCCGGAGTTCGCTGACAATCTGCTCCTCTTGACTTCTCGTTCCAAAATGCAGGAGAGTCTCGTACTCCATTCACTTACAATGGAGCTCTAGCCTTTCCTACCTGTTGGCACAGGAAACCAAAAGCAAGGAGGGGCTGATCACCAAGGAGCTCCAGAGCGACAGCGGACCTGCAAGTATCACTTTTTAAATTTGTTTTACCCACCGTGGCTCCATTTACCAATAATTGTTTTTAGGTTTTTTTTTTTGCTGGACAACCACTTTTGATGAATATCAGTTTTGTCAGTATAGCATAATACCTCTATAGTTAACATAGTTTTAATACATAATAAGTACTTTGGCAATGAAGAAAATGAAATACTTCATACTCTAAAGCAAAGCAAGATATCCCAAATTATTCAAGATGCACATGTACATTTCTGTTTCCAAAACAGCTAATCATAAGTTAACAATGTATTTTGATTAAGTAAATGATGAACAATCCAAGTTAAAGGTTTAGAAAACCTGCATTATACAGACAACAATCTAAATCCAACACTCATTAATAAAAATTTGCAAAAATGTATTGCATCAGCCCATAAAAACAGATATAAAATCAAAACACAAGTGTCAGCCAAAGCAAGGCTTAAAGGGGTTGTCTCACTACAAGGATTTCTTTTTATGTTAAAGATCTTGCAAAAAAAAGTCACTTTGCAATATATGTCCATTAACGGTTTCCTACTTATTCTGAGATATCCCCTCTTGTATGGGCTGCATCCTCTCCTCAGGTCGCTATAGCTACAGACCTGTTTGATCTCTCCTGACAGGCTGCCAGCACTGGTTGCTATAGCTACAAACCTGGCTTCTACTACAGCCTAGTAGAAGCCCCTGAATTCAAAGTTAAACCAAGAAAACAGGACTGAGTTAAGATAAATCAATGTAGTGAGACAACCCCTTTAAGCTTACACACCTCATATACACAAAGACAAGGACTGGGCCAGTCTACAAAGTGACCAGTCAAACTGATCTCTGGTGGTCCTTAATAATGTATAAATCAAGAATCTTACATGAGTGGTCAGAGGAGGGGTTGCTTGGTACCAGGACAAAATCATCTGTGTCACATGAAGAGTTCTTGCTGCTTGTGCTGGCAGAGTCCTTGGAGATTTGTAAGTAATTTGGAGGACCCAATGGAGGGGATGACAGATTCTCTTCTTGGATGTGCTGCATATCTGGCAGAGACTGGGGAGTAAAACAAAAAAGAAAAATCAATTAACAACAAAGGAACTTATATTGCTGGCAGAAAAGTAATTTAATGACTGCCATTTTTCAGTAATGACATAGCGTAATTTACATAGACCCAGAAACATCTTGTACAAAGTACTTAAAGGGAACCTGACACATAGGTCATGCCACCCTTGCTGAGGACATATACAAACTGCGTTGATCCACCATAAAATGTATCTTCATTACTTCATTCTTGAATATAAATCGTGCATACATACACTTCAACAGCAGTCTTGCCTTACTGCTACACAAATACAAGTAAAACTTGGTATACTTAGGATTTCAAATGCGGGTTGTATCAGCTACTTCGCTCAACTGTGTTTGTCAGACATTGGGCAGAGCGTCCCGCATAGCATTGCGACGTTTCGGGTTATGCCCCTTTCTCAAGCATGCACCTGTCAATAAAAAATTCCCTTATATACCTAATACTATAAGTGGTAATTAAAACCATGCTTAAAATACCATACATTACAAGAACACCTTCAGCTTAAAACGTTCATTTAACCTTTTGGGGCATAATGCCTCCAGGGATGCGATCCAATATGCTTCACGTAGAAGCAGTTTTCTCTTAATTTGGGCCTGATCTTTCCCTACAATCCCTTCTATTACACACCACCGTAACTCTGATAGACTATGCCCTTCTCCCACAAAATGTGTCGCCAACGATGTTTCTCCAAACACCTTCCTGTCTACTACCTCCCTCTGCACACCTTTATCCCGTTTCTCCCTGTACCGTCATATCGCCGATCTATGTTCATTAATCCTCACTTTGATACTTCTACTAGTTTGACCTATACAGGCAGTCCCCTACTTACATTGTTCCGACTTACATACGTCCTCTAGTTACAAACGGAGACTTATGGGGCGTGGCTGACATTAAACACTGAGTCACGCCCCATGATAACCAAGTGCCAGCATGCCACAGCTGCACATGAGATACAGAACGTTAGGTGAAATCTTCTAAAAAAGAGCACAGTAAGCAAAAGAAATATAAAAACTGTTCCCTGCACTATCCAAAACTAAACAAAAGGAATTACAATTAATAAATCTACCTGTTCCGACTTACATACAATTTCAACTTAAGAACAAACCTACAGTCCCTATCCCGTATGTAACCCGGGGACTGCCTGTATAGATCTTACTGCATGGACACTTAACCACATAAGTTACCTGGTAACTATCGCAGGTAAAGAAGCCTTTTATTCTTACTGGAGTGCCTTTCATAGGGTGGTTAATACAGTCCCCTTTCAAAACCGAAGAACAATTTTGCATGGATACGTTCATGTTCTTATAATTTTCAACCTACTTTGTTCCTTTGTGCAGAGGGAGGTAGAAGACAGGAAGGTGTTTGGAGAAACATAGTTGGCGAGACATTTTGTGGGGTCAGTTACAGTGGTGTGCAATAAAAAAGGGGTTGTAATAGAAGACCAGGTCCAAATTAAGAGAAAACTGCTTCAACGTGAAGCATATTGGATCACATCCCTGGAGGCATTTAACCCAAAGTGTTAAATGAACGTTTTAACCTGAAGGTGTTCTAGTAATGTATGGTATTTTAGGTATGTTTTTAATCACCACTTACAGTATTAGGTATATAAGGGAATATTCTATTGACTGACGCATGCTTGAGAAAGGGGCATAACCCGAAACGTCGCACAGCTGTGCGCTACCCTCTGCCCGATGTCTGGTAAACACAGGAGTTGAGCTAAGTAGCTAACACAAAAATGAAATCCTAAGTATACCAAGTTTTACTTGTATTTGTGCAGCAGAAAGACAAGAGTGCTGTTGAAGTATATGTGTGCACGATTTAGAATAAAGAATGAAGTAATGAATATAACAGTTATGGTGGATCAACGCTGTTTGTATATGTCGTTGTTGCAAGGTGCGGAGAGACCTTGCTGTGGATCCATAGTGGTTGCTTGGAAAAGAAAGAGTAATCGTGGTGATGTTATTTGTTTGCTGAACCTTGCTGATGACAGCACAAGCTAGTGTCAGACATGCTGTTTCCAGTGCCGTGTCCCTTATTCTGTAAGATGCTGTAGTTTCAGAGCATTTAAAGCTCAAATATAGCAGTGGCTGTTCTGCCAGAGAGGAGTCCAGCTTATTCATAAGCAGGTGTTAGCTTCACCCACCCGGGGCTAGCATCACCCACCTGCTGGTTATTCATAGGTTTCTGCCTATTCAAAGTAATAGGTTGAATCAGGTTGAATCAGCTGTAAGTGGGTAGAGATAGTCACGGGTGGACAGGGCTAGTCACAGCTCATGAATAAGCTGGACTCCTATCTGGCCAAACAGGCTGCAAGCTGCCAGATTTGAGTATTAAGTGCGACATGTATGATTTTTGGTGCCAATTTTATAGCTTGAACTAGTAGTGTAGAATGCGCCAGAATCTATGAACCTGTTCTACTGTGGGTCATAGATTTAGTACTTTCTAGCTACAGAGACAATTCAGGCTCAGGCAAACCACTTTTAAATTGCTCTACCTGTTCAGCAGTAATACACCTGGATTTGGCATTCTAAAGTCATAAATGGGTAGAATACTATGGTTGTAGTGTGACACGCTTCCAGCACGCCCCCTGATCTTAGGCGCATTACAAACTGCCAAGGGCAATTTTGGAGTGCGTCTGATTATAAATATAGTGAACAGGGCTGCGCCAGTTTTTGGGCTGAAAAGAAGCCACAATTCTGGCGCATCCGCATGCATACACGTCGCCCTTTATCGTTCAATATCCCAACTTACCTGACATAAAATGGTTTTCCAAACTTATAGCAAACAGAGTAGAGGAAAGCCCCCCCGATCTCAGGCGCATTACAAACTGCCGCAGGTGCCTTGTAATACACTTAATTATGGAGTGCACCTGCTCATACATCACGCGCACAGGGCTGCACCAGTTTTGGACTGAAAAGACACCAGATAACTAGTGCAGCCCCATAAATCCATGTTGCCCTAAATGCTCTGAAACTACTGCACCTTACAGAATAAGGGACACAGCGCTGGAAACAGCATGTCTGTCACTAGCTTGTGCTGTCCTCAGGAAGGGGGGGCATAAACTATGTGACCGGTTCCCTTTAAATGGAAAAAAAACAATATATTTCTCTCTTTTCATCATATTACACCTATGTAATGAATTCTTCTATACTACATATTCTCCCCTACCTTCTTGGAAACTAGACTGGACCATGAGGTACAAAAAGTAACTGGCTGCAGCGGAATACTTTCCTATTGCTCCTTCTGCAATAGGAGACTAGCTTGGTAAGACCTACCCCCACAGCAAAGTATTTACCTGCAACTTATATAACTGTTATAGCGAATGGACAACAGAGCTGAACATTGCTCCTTGTCTCTTTATGAAATAAGGTCAAATATTACTTATTATATTTGACAAAGAATCCGAATGTTGAATGCCATTAATATTTCTCACAAATTCATTACAGGCAGCAGAAGTCTTGTAAAATATATTCTACAAATACCAGACTAATGATCGTGAACACTAATACTGGGGAGTAAGGGCATATTGTGTATGTTCCTATTGAAAAAAATTCCTTGGCAGAAATCCAAGGCAATACTTAGGATTTCTGCTGAGGATCTTATCTTTGCAGCGGCGGTTGTCACCTCGGATTTAGAAATTTCAATGGGGCTAATCCATCTCACTCCTGCCCAAAGTGAATCTAAGGAGGATCTGCTCCAAAGAATAGACATGTCCATTCTTTTTTGAAACTGCCCATTCAAATGAACTGCATGAAGATTTTTAATGAGGAATACATATTAAATTTCATGTTAAAACCCTTTGTGTAAACTAATGAAGTTCCTATATACTTACAGGAGGAGATGCAAAGCGACAAGATGGTGAGCTTCCACAGGAGCTGCCTGAAATACTTGACCCCGAATAAGTAGGCACTGGAACAGGGCAGGCTAGAAGAGCAAGAAAGAAAATGATCTTCACATTGCTAGTGATGAAAAACTTACTTAGTTTTTAAAGCTTGTTACACACACAATACTTAGTTAGTACTCACAAATGTTATGCAAACAACATTGGACATGCATGGACACATTTGAGTATTGAGGAACAATATAAACATCGGCCTTCTACATCTAAAAGCACACATTATTTTTACTTATTTCAAGCTTTATGTGCATCTAACAGTGCATTACATCAATAGATTTGTTCCATCAATGAAATTAATCACAACTTCAATGATTCACCTGATCACTGGAAGCTTGAGATAAAAAGATTTTGGGGAATAGTTGGAGGTCAACAGGACTAGGAGAAAGCCATGTTCTCTGCAGCCTGCTTAGAACAGGAGAAGGTGTCATGGCGGTCTGAAGTTGAGCAGTGTTGCCACAGTTGGGCTTTGTCCCCACAGCACCGGTTTGCGGACGGTTTTTCAGACAGTTTTCAGTTTTGCAAACCGTCTGAAAAACCGTCCGCAAACGAACACAACGGGCTTCTATGGAAAACCCGTGCAGCAGTCCCCACTGCATAGGTTTTTCTTTCTTTTTTCAAACCGCCGGCTGCCCGAAAAACATTTTACATGCACATTCTTCCGTCCAGTTTTCGGACGGAATATGAGCATGTGAATAGGAAGGGGGAGGACTTTTCTCCACTCATCGCGCAGAAAAGCTGTCCCCCACCACCCCCCTCGGCCCTGGGGACGGCACACAAACCAGACAAATACCGGTCGGAGAAACTGACCGGTATTCGTCCATTGCTAACTGTGCCGAGTACAGCAAAGAGGTGGCTGGAAGTTTAAAGGGGTTCTCCGGAAACATCTATTTGTTATAAAGCTCACAACTTGATTAGATTGAACTTTGTAATTGATACTCATTAAAAATTATTTACCTGTTCTGCTTTGCAAAACCAGGCAGAGAGGCGGTCACTCCCCTCCTTCCTACAAACCGTCCATTAATCACATGGCCTCAATGGACATTTTGCCATCACTCAGTGAGTGTGCTTAGAAGCCAGGCTCAGTTCAGAAATACTCCTCTGTTATGGACGTGACATGAGCAGAGAAAGATCTGGCTGCCTCCCAGTGACTCATAAGTCACTATGTAAACTGAGGTGCTGGCAGGAATGTAATCAGTACAGAGCTGGAGGGAGAGGGTATTATACATGTGGACACACACACACTTGCAGTAATAACTGTGTACATAGTGACTCATCACTGCTAGAGTCTAGCTGCCTTCATAATTTTGTACTGTATTTACCTCTTCGAATAGGAAATTTATTTTTTATAAATTTGCTAAATAGACCTTTTCACCTGGTCAGAAGACTTGTATTGTTTGATTGACTAAATGTGCATTAGGACCTCTGATATTATCTAGCAGCGGTCTGAAAAAAGTATGCCTCCTTCTCTTTATATAGTAGCGGTGCCAGGGTAAAGCATCATGAGACGCTGCCCTGACATCACTGGGTGCAGGAATGATGCCACATCCCCTACAGCAGGGACACAGCTTTTCCATGATCAAAAATGTATTGCTATGGGGGACGTAACGTCACCCACCTTTCTTAGATGCTATATAGGCTATCCAGTGTACAGGAAAGTTGGGTGATGCCACATTCCCCAGATCAATCAGAGTTACATTGATGGGACATATTGTATGGTCACAACAATGTTAAAATATTTGCTATTCTGTCAGCTACAGGATCAGCACATTTTATGAAGTACCCAATACGGAGGTTAAAGGGAACCAGTCGCCTCGTTTATGCCTCCCTTGCTGAGGACAGAACAAGCTAGTGTCAGACATGCTATTTCCAGCGCTGTGTCCCTTATTCTTTAAAGAGAACCTGTCACATAGTTTATAACCCTCTTGCTGAAGACAGAACAAGCTAGTGTCAGACATGCTGTTTCCAGTGCTGTGTCCCTTATTCTGTAAGATGCTGTAGTTTTAGAGTATTTAGTGCTGAAATCTGCAGTTTTCAGCCAGAAAAGAGTCAGAGTCAGTTTTTTTCAAACCCCGCCCACCTGAGGCTAGCCCCTCCCACCGCAACTGATAAATCTATTACTTTAAATAGGTAGAAACATGTGAATAACTGCCAGGTGGGCGGGGTTAACAACTACTCATGAATAAGATTTGAGCATTAAATGCTCTAAAACTACAGCATCTTACAGAATAAGGGACACAGCGCTGGAAACAGCAGGTCTGACACTAGCTTGTGCTGTCCTCAGCAAGAGGGTTATAAATTATGTGACAGGTTCTCTTTAGAGAATAAGGGACACAGCGCTGGAAACAGCATGTCTGTCACTAGCTTGTGCTGTCCTCAGCAAGGGTGGCATAAACTATGTGACAGGTTCCCTTTAAAATTCTCACAGCACATAATCTGTGTGTGGCAAGTTTAATGATCATATCCAACACGGTTTCAAAATAGGTTCTGTAAACCCACATGAACTAGGCTTAATAAGTGATCTGGATGACAGAATAAGATTGTGGAAATACGACAACTCAGTAAGCATTTAATGTCACTCTTCAACTGCAAGTGGTACAAGCCAACTGAGAAAAACAACCCTCTAACACACACCTGCAAGAATCGGAGCTTTGAATACATCTGGCAGGCATATTGCTAACCACAAGACACTCGAGTATTTGCATTGAACTTGTACTTCAGCATATACTTACACTTTTTCACTGTAGACACCTGATCTAAGAAAGGATGATTGAAAAATCCTTCTGCAGAGAAAGAAAACAAGCATCTCATTACTGAATGTAAAGGATAAGATCAATAAAGTAGTGGTCTGTAAGCTACTTCGACTTGGCATCAAAAGACTCCTGACATCTGGAAAATAGCAACTTTATTTCAGCAGGATTAAAGCAGGCGTAAGGAAAACACTAAAATATCAAAATATTCCTTTGCTATTTTTACTTCCGGATTTCACACAGAACGTTACTTCATTTGCATTATTGCGCACAAAAAAGTGACACACTTGCATAAAAATATACCTCTCTATGTATTTTCTAAAAATTACTCATGAAGACCTCTTCAAATTGAAAGATGTATGAACACAATGACGCCAATTTTGTGTGTTAAAAATGGATTTGTTGCAAGCCATGGAAACGTGACTAAAGTATAGATTTTTAGTTAAAGGGTTCTAAACAAAAGTCTTGCCTTAAAGGGGTTGTCTCACTACAAGGATTGTTTTTTATGTTCAAGATCTCACAAAAACAATTCACTTTGCAACGTGTGTCCATTAACAGTTTCTTACCTATTCTGAGATATCCCCTCTAGTATGGGCTGCATCAGCTCCTCAGGTCGCTATAGCTACAGACCTGTTTGAGGTCTCCTGATAGGCTGTCAGCACTCATTGCTATAGCTACAGACCTGGCTTCTACTGCAGTGTAGTAGAAGCCAGTAAACACCCCCTGAATTCAAAATGAAACCAAGAAAACAGGACTGAGGTAAGATGAATCAATGTAGTGAGACAACCTTTTTAACCACTTAGGAATTACAGATATTTTACACTGACCTTTTATTATCACAGGCTCAAATGTATTTGGAAAAATGATCAATTATAAAGTATATATTTAAAAAGCGAACCTGTCACATCTGATCTGCCGGTAGCATGTAATAGAGCAGGAAAAGCTAAGCAGACTGATATATATAGTTATGTAGGGAAAGACACAGCAGAACTTGTATTTATTTAATGTAACTTACTGCTTACTCTGGGTTAAGGAGTCCAGTAGGCGGTGTTATCAGTGACTGACAGGTATGTTCTATGCAGATTTATACAAGAAAGTTTGACAGTCGCTGCTAAGATTGGACCCTTTAACTCAGAATAAGCAGTAAGTTAAAGGAATAAACTCCAAGTTAGACTAAATCTTTTGCTATGAACTTATATATCAATTTGCTCAGCAACCCCTGTTCTACAACATGCTGCCTTCTAATCAGAATATTCAATGTGACAGGTTTGTGGTCAATGTCTTCCTGAATCCATGGGTACCACCAAATGTAGTCTTGCCGTCCTTGAAATGCTTTCCCAGGCCTTTACAGCAGCCACCTTTAGTTGCTGCTTGTGTGTGGGTCTATCTGCTTTCTAATTTGTCTTTTTGCTCAGGTGACTTTCTCATGGTGACTTCACTAACAGAGTTCAAAAAGGGTCGGAATGCATTTCTAGTGTATGTAACAAGTTATAGTGACTAGGATTCTTGAGAAGGTTCATCGATCCAGGGATTTAGGTTATGTCTACACCGCACAGAAACACCGTTGGATTTTCGGCGATTTCAGTATTTTGAAACTGCTGAGAATCCGGCGGTACACTGTGCTGCATAGACAGCCATGAAAAACCTGTGCTGCAGTCTATACAGCACGAGTTTTTAACCGCCGCGTAAAAAATCTGGCAGAATGTGCAACATGTTGCACATTCTGCCAGAGCTTTACATTTTGCTGTCGGTTTCCCGTACATTCAATTATACAGGCTGATGGTAAAAACTAAAATCGACCTTGGCTTTTGCGCGAACCAGTGACAAAAATGAGGTCCTGCATAGGCTGACATTTTTTTGTCCTATGCTGTGTGGACCTAGCCTTGTTCTGATTGCTAGATTGGAGTCAGGAAGGAATGTTTTCCCTAAAATGAGGACAATTGGCTTTGATCTCATGGGCGTTGTTGCCTTTCTCTGGATCAACACTATAGGACAAAGGCTGAAATGGATGGATGTCAGTTTTTCGGCCTTAAAAACGATGTAACTGTGCATTATTGGAGAATATTCCATGACTTTACAGAAGTTCTTTGGTATATTTAGGCTCATTATCCATCTCTATTGTGAAGCACCATCCATCAGTTTTGCAGCATTTGATAGAATCTGAGCAGAAAGTATCTCTCTTGAGACTTCTCTCTACACTCACATGCTCATTAAACACCAATGACCCAGCTCAATTGGCAGTCATACACCCATGCCATAACAGTCTCCATCATGTTTGATAGATAATGTGGTATGCTTTGCATCATGAGCCCTTTCTTTCCTTCTATTACTGTTCTCTTCTCATCAGTCTGGTACAGGTTAAAGGATACCTATCACTTGTTAAAAAAAAAAAAAAAAAAAAAATCCAACAGGTCATGGTGAGAAGTATTAAATCAGTGGGGGTTTACACATTGAGACTCCTGCCAATCTCTAAGACAAAGGGGTAGAGAAGTCAAATGACTGTTCAGAATAAGCCTTCATGTGTAAATAAGTAATAGCACTTTAGTGGCCATTATATAAATTGTATCCTGCATTTTTCATCTGTTTTCACTTCTGCATGCTTCATCTTATAATTTATTACATGAAATTTATAGCATCCCTGACATGTTTCACTAACAACTTGTCCTCAGGATTTTAGGGGTTGTCCACATAGTTCCTATACCCGTCATGAATTAAAAAGGCTATAGCCCCTGAACCCCTGAAGAAGACAAATTGTTGCCAAAATATGGTGGGGTTGCTGTAAATTTTATGTTTGAAAATTCATACACTGTTCCCTTACTATATGTAGTATACTATAGTTACTGCATTATATACTCTGTTGTAATACCAATAATACAATGAATAGGGAATATTCTAACATCGCTATATATGTACTATTTTATAAGACACTAAAGGGTCCATGTATTTTTTTTTAACCTATATAAAAGACAGGTGGTTTCATGATTTTAGGTAGAGAATTAACAAAAGTGAAGCTTTAAAGGGGTTGTCGCACTACAAACATCATATTTTAAAATGTGTGTAGCATAAATGGAAGCAAGTTTGTCCTTGGATACTATTAGCAAACTGGTATGGCTTAGTAGAATAGGTGACTTTTGTGTCTGCATAGCAACCATGTGAGTGCCCAAGCCAGATTCCACCCACTTTATCTGTCAGTGGCTGTGGGCCCTGCTGTATGATGTATTCCTGCCCAGGTCAGTGTCAGGAGCGGGCACAGTGTGTTGATGCTTTGCTGGGACAGAGAGAGAGACACCTGATACTGTGCTGGGACGAGAGACAGAGACGCGATGCTGTGCTGGGACGAGAGACAGACGCCTGATGCTATGCTGGGACGAGAGACAGACACCAGATGATCTGATGGGACGAGAGACAGAGACGCCTGATGAAATGCTGGGACGAGAGACAGACGCCTTATGCTATGCTGGGACGAGAGACAGACGCCTTATGCTATGCTGGGACGAGAGACAGACGCTGATGCTATGCTGGGACGAGAGACAGACGCCTGATGCTATGCTGGGACGAGAGACAGACGCCTGATGCTATGCTGGGACGAGAGACAGACGCCTGATGCTATGCTGGGACGAGAGACAGACGCCTGATGCTATGCTGGGACGAGAGACAGACGCCTGATGCTATGCTGGGACGAGAGACAGACGCCTGATGCTATGCTGGGACGAGAGACAGAGACGCCTGATGCTATGCTGGGACGAGAGACAGACGCCTGATGCTATGCTGGGACGAGAGACAGACGCCTGATGCTATGCTGGGACGAGAGACAGACGCCTGATGCTATGCTGGGACGAGAGACAGACGCCTGATGCTATGCTGGGACGAGAGACAGACGCCTGATGCTATGCTGGGACGAGAGACAGAGACGACTCTTGCTATGCTGAGACGAGAGACAGACGCCTGATGCTATGCTGGGACGAGAGACAGACGCCTGATGCTATGCTGGGACGAGAGACAGACGCCTGATGCTATGCTGGGACGAGAGACAGACGCCTGATGCTATGCTGGGACGAGAGACAGACGCCTGATGCTATGCTGGGACGAGAGACAGAGACATGATGCTGTGCTGGGACGAGAGACAGAGACATGATGCTGTGCTGGGGGAAAGAGAGACCCGATGTTGTGCTGGGAGGAGGGGGGTGGAGAGAGAACCAATGCTGTGCTGGGGGGAGAGAGATGCAGTCCAATGTTGAAATTTTAGTGTGCAGTCCCATGTAAAACACAACAGTGCAGTTTCATACACAACTGTTTTGTGAAAGCTGTGCAGTCCCATGTAAAACACAACTGTTCTGCACAACCCAATGTAAAACACAACTGTTCTGTGCAGTCCCATGTTTAAGCACCCCTGTACCGTAAAGTCCCATGTAACACACAACTGTTCTCTGACAGAGAGAATGTATAGATCACATGTAAAACACAAACAGATAAGGCGTATAATTTTGTAGGAGACCCATTTCACTGTCCTGTGCAGTCCCATGTAAAGCAGTCACAAGAATACCATCGGATTTTTGGTGGTTTCAGTATTTTGAATCCACAGAAAAATCCGATGGTACAATGTGCTGTATAGACAGGAATGAAAAACCTTTGCTGGAGTCTATACATTACGGGTTTTTTCTGTCATGTTTAAAATCCAACGGAAAACCAACTCTGCCTTTATGCAACTCTGTGGCAAAAACCTCGGTCCTGCCACGGTCCAGAAACATCAAAAAGCCATCGTATTTTGGATGGCATTTTGTCTTTTGCTGTATGCACATAGCCTTAATCTAGGACAGCTGATAACCTCTCCCTTCCCCCAGCTCACACACAATGAATCAACAGGAGCATACACACAGTGTATGGGCAGAGTCTGAATGAAGATACTCCCTTCTGGGAGGAGAAACACACCCCTCCATTTTACAAGCTCTGCAGAAAAGGTTGCCAAATGCTGTAGCGAGACAACCCCTTTAAGTATGACTTTGAGAGGTACAATTGAAGTGGGTTTAAGTTTGCCTACAGCATAATGTAGCTTTTACAACCAACCATTGTAATAGGTATAATACAATTGTACTGCAATGAATTCAAGTCTCATTCCGATCTCCCCATATTAAAAAGGAATGGAGCGTGTAGCCCAGAAATTAATAAAAGCTACCACACATTATAATACTTACTATACTAGATTACTATAATGAAATTCAAATTTACACAGAGGTGCATATCAGAGGTGGCACATTGGAAGAAGACTTTTACAAATCTATTTTTGGTTTACTAAATCTGGAGAAAGCACAGGGAGCCTAAACAGCAAATTCTATCAGCTTAGCCAATAATTAAACCTAAGTGCACTGTAACCACAACTGCAAAATAAAGAAGCTATCCTAAAAATAAGAACACCATGAATTTAGACATAATCCAAAAGCATAGACTAATAGATTTAAAAAGGGTAATAATTCTAATTAAACAATAACAACATAATGCATTATGGAAAACATCTGAGAGGGTATGAGGCTGCAAAGTAATATTATAACATTTGAAGGGGTGTTTTCTTTTACCCCCTTTCAATCTAAATAGGTCTATTTTCAACCATGTAAACAAATGATTTGGTTCCTCACGTCTTGGCAGACTTTCAGGCTGACTAATAATTAACTCCGTGAAAAAGGAGCCAAGACGAGGTGTGCACGACTGCCTGCTCTGTTGTCATGAGAGAGAATTGCGACACCGACTGTGCTGATCAGCCTACAACGCCCCCGAATCTCTCCTGATAGGACAATAATGCCTTGGGAACAGAATGTTCTCAGGAGGATAAAAGCTTTTATTTTAAACCTTGGAAATGTGGCAAAATACCAATAACACCTTGCTGTACACAGCTTATTCAGATTACTCTGCTGGAAGATGACAAGTTGTTACTTCATCTGTTGACAGCCAGTAAAGGATATATCACGGCACTTGCTCTGACGATTGCCACAAAATCTAGCTATTTAGATCATTCTCAATGCTGTAAAATATATAGCTTGCTTTTATAATAGAGTATAGTGGAAGGTTATACACTAAGGCCATGTTCACACGGCAATATCCTGGACGTATTTCAGTCCGTAATTACGCGCCGGAGTGCGCAAATTATGGCCTGAATACGTCCTAGTAACTACGGTAATCCACAGTTCTCATAGAGAACTATGGATTACGTCTCCTCTCCCTGCTCGGACAATACGGCGAGTGGAGGGAGATAATTGACATGTGAATTATCAGCGGCGTATACACGCCGCTGGTAATGCAAGTTTATGGGCCGGCGAAGTGCCGGCCCCCCCGCTCCCGCGGCGTAATTGCGGGGCGTAATTACGTCCCGCAGTTAAGCCGTGTGAACATAGCCTAACCTGTAGAAATTGATTTTATTAAACCTTTTTGTGGCACTTTTGTGATTTGCACATAGATGATAGAACTTAGGTCCATGACACATCAGTAAATGTGATAGGCCTGGTCCACATCTGCGTGAGAGGTTCTGTTCAAAACCTCTGTCTTGGAGGAGTCAACGGACCTGTTTCCTGACAAATGCAAATGGCATCCAACAGACCTCATTGACTAGAAATAGGTCTTTCCACAGCGCTGCACCCCTTTACATCTCCTCCCTCATCTCTGTCTACCATCCTACCCGTTCTCTCCGCTCTGCTACTGATCTAAGATTACACACCTCACTCATCCGAACCTCCCATGCCCGTTTCCCATGCACGTATTGCACCAGTTCTCTGGAACATGTTACCCCATGTGATCAGGCACACTCACAACCCTCACAGTTTTAAGTGCGCTCTGAAAACTCATCTTCTTAGACAAGCCTATCAAGTTCCCTAATTGTTAACCCCCCCCCAAATACGGTCACACATTCGTCACTTCCTGCACTTTGGCACCCACAGGCACTTATCTGTATATAGATGTATGGTTGGGATGGCAGGTTCATCCAATTTTTTTATGTATACTACCCCATCTTTATGTAACATGGCTGGCCCATTGTAAACCAAGCACTTGTCACCCTTTGTTTCACCCATACACCCTAATAGATTGTAAGCTCTTGCGAGCAGGGCCCTCACACCTCGTGTCTCATTTGTAAGTAGCTTTTTATAATGTAATGTCTGGTTTGTCTGTGCTTATACCCTCTATATTGTAAAGTGCTGTGGAATATGTTGGCGCTATATAAATAAAGATTATTATTATATTATTATTGGGTTTCCGTTGTGTTGTCCACAGTTTAAATGGAAATAGTGCAGCTTACAGCGCTATTTGTTCCTTCATTCCCGACGGTACTTGCAACGGAGCCTTTGACTCAAGTGTGAACCAAGCCTTAGCTGTCAGTTGAAGCAGAATGGCTATACTGCCAATAAAAGGACTGTAGAATATGGCGCAGATCTGCTCTCCTATTAGCCATATAATGATAATATACATATAGTGCCACTTGGCTACTACCGTGTTTCCCCGGAAATAAGACAGTGTCTTATAATTTTTGCTCCTAAAGACGAGCTAAGACGAGGGATGTTCTTTTTTCTATGAACAATAATTTACATTTATTGTTGAACAAAACATCAACATGTATTAGTATACAGTACTATAGTGATTTCATCACAAACCTCATCATAAGCAGCCAAACTCTGAATTGCATAAAAAATGCACTATGTCTTATTTTCGGGGGTGCCTTATTTTCGGGGAAACAGGGCAGGAGAGACCAAATAATACAACAGATACTCAGTATACGAGTCTGGTGTATTCATGTCAATATCTATGAGTACTGATGAGGGGTAAACAGCTATATGGGTGATACTGATCGGTGATGCTGGCTTGGCTAATATCCCTTTTGCTTCTTAAATATTCAGCGAGTCAGAAGCAAATTGAGAATTTGTTACATCCAATAGAGAGTGCTCAAGCTTCTCAGCTCCTTTAACATAAGGCCTTGTGATAGGAGTAAAAGAGGCAGAGTTTGGGAGAGAACATGCCTCATGAATACACCATACTCCTAAACTATGTGACTGGTGTATTTTTTGATAGCCCGTTTTTGTTTTACATTTTAGGTAATAGGAGAGTTGACCTAAACCTATACACAATGCAGCATAGTTTAATGACAGATCCGCTTTAATTTCCTTTCCTTACATATGCGTCATGGTGTTCTCCTCAAGGATCCCTAAAACTATGTCAAATGCCCTCCTCCTTCACTCAGTCAGCCAGAAATTCTGCTCTGCATGGATGAAGGGCAAAAACCTTAAAAAAAAAATTAAAAAAAAAAGATGTCTGCAGATTTTTCTAGTTTGGCTTAAATCTGTAGCCCAGTTTCAAGGCTCTTTGACCAAAAGGGAAGCCATCTCCAATTTGTGGCACTAGTGGCATAACGCTTTTCCTTCCACATCAGAGCGTATTTATAGTTAGCAGAAGCACTTAAAGGGGTTGTCTCGCTACAATGATTGGGTTTTAATTCAAAGATCTTTAAAAAACAAGCAGCTTTGCAATATATGTCCATTACAAATGTCCTACTGATTTTGAGCTAGCCCTGTTCATAGGAGTGCCTCAGCTTCTCAAATTTCTATAGCAAGCCCCGACCTGTTGATCCTTATCTTACTGGCTGTCAGGTCTGAATGACTCATCACCTTTGAAGACAGGTCGGAGCAGAGAGCCCCTCCCACACAGAATGCTTCTGTAGTGTAGGGAGGAGGAGGGAGGACTCTGGCTTCTATGCTGCCTGGATTAACCCTGTGTGTGCCTGCTTCCTCCTGCTCTCTACACAGATAGATGTGACACCAGTGACCCTGTCTGTTACTATAATCATGATGTCTGTGGAGCTGTAACTATAATAATACTATACAGATTGTGAACAGTTCATGCTGTACTAGGGACACATCCTGAGTAACACTTTGCAGATTTCCTGCCTCTGTTCTGAGAGGGTTTGTTTGTTGTTGCTGGAGATGTGGAGATATGTAAGCTAAGCAGAGGGTATAGGAACACTATTAGCAATCATAGACCTCTCTAGGCAGGCACACACAGGGTTAACTCTGGCAGCAATCCCGGATAGCTGCCTGTGTGCTGAGGGGAGGGGGGAAGAGGGAGGGGAAGAGGCAGAGAAGCTAGCACGCCCCTCAATTCAACTCTCATTCACAGACAGAGGCTGAAAGCTATTAATGAGACAACTCCTTTAAGGGTTGTAAGCGCAGTTGAGGAGAGGCCATCTTTAAATGCTATTTAAAAATGAGACATGATATGGGTTAGCTTAATTACAACTCAATTCCAGCTGACCATCACTAGCGTCTTATAGATGCTTCATTAATACCCAGGTATGAACTAGCAAAGGTTTTTCACTAAGCCTAGCAGAACACCAACTACTACTGAAATGTTGATAGGGTTATCTAGCTACTTGACATAAGCGAGGCTGACACAGTACCATGTTGAAGTGATCAGTGAACGTTGAAGAAATAGTTTGAAAATAATAAATTCATATTCACTAATGACTGTGTATCCTCTTTAGTGTTTGCCAACCTTCACTAACTGGGGCAAATATATTTTAAATAAATAGGAAAAAAATCCTTTTAAAGGAAATATAAAACTAATTAAAACAAGATAATGATGACTCTACCCATGGTAGACACTTGATCCCACCACATACTCTACTCGTCACACTTTGGCGAACCTCCTTGATCAACCTCTACTGCTCATTTTGCTTTTACCCTCTGGATTATGTCCAGGTTCTTTTCTGGGTAGCACCAAGACTAAACCGTTTGGTTTTAATAGTTTTAGGTCTGTGTCGGATCTTGCTCCCTTTCTATCCCTCTTGTCCGAGATGAGATTGCTCTCCAACCCTCATTACCACTACACCCAACCCGGCCACTTTTTTAATCCTATTAAATGCCCCACTAATTTTAATAGGCCCTTAATCTATTTTGAACAATTATGTCTTGTCAATACTTCACAGAAACACGCCATCTCTTCTGTTTATAGGGAATTGGGTCCCTCCTAACCATCCTTTCTCCTCTCTTAGTATAGCTCTTGGGAGGATGAACGAAATAAAAAAATTTCTGCCTCACAATGGTCAAGATGTTTTAAACTTGCAGATAAAACGGTCATTGCCTCAAAGTAGACAAGCTTTAAAGATCTTTTCTCTCTGGTATAGAGTCCCTTACACCCTGAACAAGTGGCACCATTTCATATCAAGTGTTTGTTGGCATTGAGGTGGGGCGATAGGTATAGTGGCCCATGTTTAGTGGGATTGTCCTTCTCTCTGAAGCTTTTAGGACAGGGTTTATAAAGTCATTAAATATAAATGACTAGCCCTAAATCCTCCTTACTATTTCTGTTCAAATGACTAATTCCAGTGTATAAAAGATAATTATTACGGCATCTCCTACATGCCGCCAAAACTGTAATCCCAAGGCATTGGAAATCTCATGATCCCGCTCCTATAGATGAATGGTTTGCTGAAATGTACCAGATCTATCACATGGAGGAATTGTTGGCCCACTCTCCTGACCAAGTGGATTGTTTGAATAGAACCTGGTACCATTTGTTGAGCTTCCAATCCTGCCCACTTTTTCGAGCCCTTACAAACAGAGATTTGTCCTTTCTGGGAGTCGATTTGGTTTCTCTTATACAGTTTTTGTCCTTCACATTTATCATCTAAATTTGCCTCATTTACATGGCTGCCGATTCCCGAGTACTCTTCAGTAAAGGAGATTGTTCACGTCGCTTGTCCTCCTTTTCTTCTGTCCCTCCTCCCCTCCCTTATTTTTTTCTTGCTGTTTTGTTTTATCTCTTATACTAACCATAATACTCTCTGATTTCATGATACTTTTCATATTCTGAATATGTTAGTCAATTTGTCATCGTATTTGCTTGTACAATTATTCTTGGTCTTATTTGGTCTGTATATTAATATACACACAGCTATTAAGCAACGCTTTAGTAGCCTTTCCCAGCTTCATGAATTTCTGTAACAAATCTTCTGAGGTCTTCTGAAACTTGTTTGTATCAAAGCAAAGTAAAACCAATTAAGGTCCTCTTACTTTTATTCTTGCAACTGAACATTTGTCTTGGTTGCATTGTTAACATGTAGCATGTAATAACTGTAGAAGGTTAAATTTACTATGACACTACATGAAAGCCCAAGACAAGATGGGTAAAATTTTTTTATTTTTTAAAGAATACTTTCAAGTCTTACTCCCTAAAGAAAGACATAGGAACATTTTAAAGGTGGTGTGTTTTTAGATGCATAAAAGTATCTAAAAAACTAAATCGTGCTTCCTTTAAGAAAATGAAGGCATACACCCAGGCATGGACTCAACAACCTGTAACAAAGCCAGGAGACTTGTTGGAATGATGATAATAAAATGGACAACTATAAACAATAGAAACAATGTGAGTGCTCCATAAATCATACATAAAACACATGGTTGCATACATGAGTGTTCCCCTAAACATATATCTTTTATGCATGCTGGCTGTGTTCACCATGCACAGTACACTGTGTGCCCATCTGTATGCCGACAGCAATGTCTGGAAACATTTGGCAGGTTATCTCTGCATGTGCTGGAAGGGTAACATATACAAAAAGGGGAAGTTGTTATTGTTTTAGGTTACAAAAATAAATTCTGCTTCAACCAATTTACTTTTTGTAATAGTTTAACATAAGACTCCTAGAGGATTTTTATTTTTGTTCTTGCTGATAAATCAGTTTTCCGGACAAAGAAGACAAGTGGAGACAGCGAGGGGTGGTTTTCATTCTTTCCTCCAGTATTGTATGCCCCAGAAAATGACACCTCTAACTTCTATACAATTCTTTGTTGAAGAGGATATTCGGTAATTTATCCAATTTTATAATATTTAAAAAACAAAGTATAGTAAAACAGCACATATTCTTACATGTTTCAGAATCAAACCCATAAGAATGTGTGCTGTTTGATTAACTTCGCTTTTTAAATATTTTTAATTTAAAATTTTTTAATCCAATTACCCGTGTGCTGGATATCCCCTTCAACAATGTCTGTGGCCTGGTATTTTCTCCGTGCACCGGACAACGGAGTAAGGAGAACGCCACGAGGACCTGGTGAACGGTGCAAATGCATTTGTTTTTCTTGTATTTTTCTATAGAATTTTCTCCCAAAGCCTTTGCATCAAGTATTGTAATCTAATTAATTTCCACTACAACTTTATTACGTGAAAACCAAATTTTACTGTTTAACTGTTTTACTATTCAACATAAGCGGTCCAAAATATAAATTTTAAAACAAAAACCAAGCAACCAATGGACATCAATACAAAATCATGATATAAAGTCATAAAACTCACCAAAATCTAGCCTGTCTTTTTGGTTTCTTTGAAGTAGTCCAAGCAACAGGTCTGATAGATAAGCAGAAGTTTCTCCAGGAATGCTGTAATAATAAATCAAAGAAAACATAAAACTACAAATAAACTTTCACAAAAGTATATGTAAAGAATCCGACATCTGTAGACATTTGTCTAGAACAGGCAGCTTGTGGATGACAGAAAATTCACATCTTTACACTGTGAAGATGGTTGCATGAAGCATTTATTTATACGTTAAGGCAGATTTTAGGAGAAAATGCGCTGAAAAAAAAACACGAGTCCAAGAGAACCAGGTCTGAAAAAGCGGGTGGAGATTTAAAGAAGCTCAAAGCACTAATATTTAAACATTAATAACCATATAAACACTCTCCTAAGAAAAGTGGCGGACAAGGTCCAGCATGCAGTTGTGTTTAGCGTATGCTAGATTTATCACGAGGCATCATCCACTGATAAATGTGGCACGCTTTGCAATGGAAGAGATGCACTCGAACTAAGAGTTTTCCTAAGGTCTGAAATATTAAAATGCGACAGTACCTTGGAACTAGATTTTTATTCTTTTCATAAAACAGTCTTAGATCCTGAGGACTATTTGCCTGTCAGAAAGAAATGAATAGATATAAGTTATATACCCATAAACCATTTCTTGCAGAACACTGAAATCATTTACAATGCACACACGGAACAGTAAAACATTTTAGGAGTATAAAACTTATGGATTATCCTTAACTCCACAACTCTAGACCTCGGCACCCATTAGCTGATTAAATGGGCTGAGGTGCTCTAGTGAGCGCCGATTCCCCTCCATTGTTTACCAGGCACAGCTCCATACTTATGGTAGTGGCTGTTCCTAGTACTGCAGCTATTTTGCTTTAATGGGACTGAGCCACAATACTAGGCAAAGCCTCCACAAACTGTACTTCAATCAGTTGGAGTATAAGGATTCAGACCCCCAATGATCTCCGATTAATGGAATATATTACCCAAAAAGTGGTTATACCACAAAGTAAAATTAACGTGAGAAGCTTGCAAATTAAATAATACAGATTTTCACCATTCATCATTATTAAAAATTCTTTACCATTTTTGGTTTGGCTGCTACCTTAGCGATCCATTGTTTACAGCTCGTCTCCAGGGGATATGACCAGGGCTGAGAGCTTTACAGTCTTGCCACACATGCTCAGACATCACCTCTCTTCTCAGACAGCTACTGTCAGTCTATTCCCTGCTTAGTAATCACACACACTCATTGCTGAGCGAGTGTTCAACCCCAGGTGATGTCATTCTACTCCAGTCCCCTGTACTTCTTAGTAATCAGTCAAACAGTGTAAAAAAAAATAGAAAAAAGAAACCTCAATGAGGTATGTGCATTGGTAAAGAGAAAAAAAATCCACTGGTTTGGTTCTTGCAGGGATTTGAACCCAGGACCCCTGTGTTATGAGGCAAAAACTAACCACTGAGCTACATTGCAGTTGCTCACAGTGCTTTTCATAAACAGACCTTTTTTTTTTTTTTTTTTTTTTTACTAGAGTGAGCAGTGGCATGAGCAGCCTGCTGGGTCACAAGATATGCAGTTCAAACATATCACACACACACCCTGCTGAGCACACTGAAAGCTGAAGAGAGGAATAGAGGACATGAAATGCCTTTGTGGCAAAACCCCTTTAATTCCAGGATAAACCCCGAAAATCCCTTAAGTTAACAAGTTCTCCAATATGTCAGTTTTAAAGTGCACTCACATGGTGTGTGTGTGTGTGTGTGTGTAATATGTAAATATACCGATTACCAGTTTATTTCTTGAGCAAACAAATGAAGGCAACTTCCACACAGCAGTACTTTCAACACAAAAAGTAGAAACTACACTGAGCAAAAATTAGAATGGGAAGATTTGGGCCTTTTCCTAACTTTGGCTTATAACTACTGATGCAAAAAATAGATCAGAATACTGACATGTGAGAGTGGCAGAAAGTAGAGGCCAATACAGCCTGTACATATGGACCAACTCCAAAAAAATAAAATAAAACAAAAGAAAAATAGAAGTCATAGTAAACCATAGGAAAGACTAACATTCTAATGTCACAGTGTGATCAAAGTAATAAAAGAATTGTCTGTATATTATTATAAAAAATTCACAAAATAATACATTTCTGTATTTGTAGCCAAAGAATTATTTTGGTAAAGAGTTTACAAGTATTGTAGGAAATACAAATACATTCCTGCTTTTTACAGGTAAGTATTAGTATTTATTATACCGTTAAAAGTATGTGCGTGGCACTGCTGGCTGGCAATGATAGCCTGAGTTAGGTCTTTCATGCAGTGTCCCCTTGTTCTCAGCCATGCCACTGGCATAATCTTATGGGCTGAAAAAGTAAGAGACTGCAGACAGCTGATGAAACTGCTTACGCCAAATGTTGTCAGGATAGCCCTCTACCTACTCGATGCATTTATTACACTGACTAGCAGCTCAGTCATGACCTTCCTTGAGAAGTATTTGACAGAGGAGTACTATTTGGTGTGAAGTTTGACAAATCTATGTGAGCAGGAACTAGACTAGATCATGATGGAACTTAAATAGAAAATAGACAACGATATTGAAATATATTCCTAGAAAACATGTTTTTAATTTGCCCATATTTAAAGCGGACTTGTGGACATTTGACACGTCTGTTTTAGTAAATCCTTATCTTCCCAGTGAAATAACAATTGTGGAGCATCTTCTGTTATAATTCTGTGTCGTGCTGTTCCTATGTTTTTCCTCTTAAAATGTTGTTACTGAATTTGCCTCCTGGGTGTTACCAATTAGGAGTATGCCCCTGTACAGTCTGAAACTGTCCAATCAGTGCCGACAGAGTCTGTGTGAACTTACCATAAAATCCTTTTCTCGACTGATTCATTGGGGGGATACAGAATTGACTTTGGGTATAGGCTGGTAGTAGGAGGTGGCACTAAGCAAAAAAAGTGAGTGCCCCAGCCAACATCCTGATTAGTTGCAAGCACTAAGCTAATCAGTTTGTGCAAAAGCAGTAGGAGAAACTGGGAAAAGCTAACAGAGGTAAACCATAAAATACTGAGGATGGGTGAGCAGTGGAACCCGCACGGTGAAGACCAGCGGATGCGAAGCACCAAAGGATAAGCTGGGTGGGAGCTGTGTCCCCCAATGAATCAGACAAGAAAAGGATTTTATGGCAAGTACAAAAATCCCTATTTCTTGTCAATATCATTGGGGGGACACACAGGATTGACCTTGGGATGTCCAAAAGCAGTCCTAAAGGGAGGGAACAAGACAGCCTAGCATGATTGGTAACTAAGGCATGTGCTTGCATAATCCTGCAAGCAGGCCAAATATAACAGGAAGCGAATGTGCACCCTGTGTAATAAAAGAAGGCAAGCCAGCTTTTAAACACCCTTGCAGGGCAGAGGCTCGATGACTTAGCGGCTAGGGAGCCACCACAGAGAATGGTGAAAAAAACACGGCAGTGAAGAAAGGGGACAAATGGCCCATAGGGCTGGCTTACCACCTGCGGTACCTCGGCAGAGCCGCTGCACTTGGCATGCCCACCAGCAGGCAAGATGCGCAAACACCACAGCAACGGCAGAAATTGGGGTACTTGCCCACCCAACATCTTCAGGTGTACATGGAAACACCCCTTCTGTAACACACAACAGAGTGGTATTACCGGAATCCAAATGAAAACTGCGGAGGTGGTAAGTAGTGACGGGTGGCTGGCACAAAAGGAGAAATAGACAGTGGCTTCCTGAAGCCCTCAGGAAGATCACCGCCAAAGTAGTGATCACAATGATGCCCCCCCCCCCCCCCCCCCCAAGACAGGTGAGGACAAACTCCATCACCTCCTGAAAGATAAAAGAAACATAACTAAAATAACAAAAAGTCACGCAGACCTGCAGACAGCGAGTCATGTCGGCCTCCTACGGACATTAAGCCAAAAAACTGATTAGCTCAGTGCCTGCAGCAGGGATACGGGATGGGACACTCACTTTTTTGCTTAGTGCTGCCTCCTACTAGCAGCCTATACCCAAGGTCAATTATGTCCCCCCAAAGATATTGACGAGAAAACCGAAACGGCACTGCCCAGCTGACTGATTCAGTCACAGATTTGTAGCATGAATAACAGAGGAACAGAACTACACAGAGTTATAAGAGAAGATGCTCCAGAATTATAATTGTATAAGGATATTATCCAAAACAGACATTTATGAGATGTTACAGAGGGCATAATCACAAGTGCATAAAAAGCTATGATAAATCACAGAATATACATGACATTTAGGCTAAGCAGCTGAGTTACAGTATCTGTAATGGTGCTATTCTAGTAAATTATAGAATCTGTAATCTAAAAGCTCAAACCCTTTATATAAAAGTTCTATTCACAATAAGAATGAAGATCATTTTGTGGTAGCAAGAAGTTGCCAAGAACCGCAAATCGAATTTCCTTCAATACATTACTGAAACCACAGCAAATTATGCACTGAAAATAAATGTAGTTGTAGCGAAGACAGCGGTTACCTGGAAAGGTGGTTTGCCAACTAGACACTGATAAATGACGGTTCCTATGCTCCACAGATCCGCCTTTGCATCATAATGCTGAGACATAATAACTTCTGGTGCCTAAAAAAGGAAACCATGTCACTCTGTTAGCTGGAAACTGTAACTATACAATATATTTAAAGGGGTGTTCCAGGATGTAACAAAGGAGAGTTGTGTGCAACGATTGGCTCTCCATTCTGAGCTGACACTTTTGGAGGCCCGAGCGAGGGAGGCATAGAGCGAGCCAGAGGGAGGCAAAGAGCGAGCCAGAGGGAGGCAAAGAGCGACCAGAGGAGGCAAAGAGCGAGCCAGAGGAGGCAAAGAGCGAGCCAGAGGAGGCAAAGAGCGAGCCAGGGGGCAAAGAGCGAGCCAGAGCGAGGCATAGAGCGAGCCATAGCGAGGCAACGCGCGAGCCAGAGGGAGGTATCTTGCGAGCCAGAGCGAGGCAAAGAGCGAGCCAGTCGGAGGCAAAGAGCGAGCCAGAGGGAGGCAAAGAGCGAGCCAGAGGGAGGCAAAGAGCGAGCCAGAGGGAGGCAAAGAGCGAGCCAGAGGGAGGGAAAGAGCGAGCCAGAGCGAGGGAAAGAGCGAGCCAGAGGGAGGGAAAGAGCGAGCCAGAGGGAGGGAAAGAGCGAGCCAGAGAGAGGAGGAGAGGGGGACAGGGAGAAAGGGACAAAAATACCACATAACTTGAAGCAGACTGTGCTTGTTGCATATATGAGGACCACAATGAACAGTTGAAAACTAAATCATTTTGTCCCTTAAGGACTGGCCTATTTTTCGCCTTCAGGATGCAGCAATTTTTACATCATTGCATTCCAAGAGTCCCTTTTTTTCTCAACTTTCCTGTTGATGCAGCTGTTTGAAGGCTTGTTTATTGCACAATGGGTTGTATTTTTGTACATTTTAAAGTACATTTACTGCATACCATTATTTTGTTTTACATTTTAAATAACAAAATAAATGACTTTTTTTTATTATTTTTTTTCAAGTCTGACTTTGTACACCCCCAGAACATAAGCTGCTTTCCCGAAGGTGCTGCATGTGTAAAATATGACATAGCAGCCATACAAGTAATACATGGACAGTTCAAGTCTGCCAGAATTAAAGAGGCTCTTAATTACAAAGTGCGATCACTCTACATATTCTACATGCGAGACAACCCTTTTAGGGTACATTTACAGAGGGCCGATCTGCTGCAGGGTTTTTCACAGGAAATTGGCAGATAAACCTTTTTTATTGCAGATTTTGCCTACTCCTATAGAAGTAACAGAATTTGCAGTAACTAATTTTCTACGAAATCTTACTAAAGCCGAAAAAAATATAAAACTATATAAAACCTATAAAACTAACATATATTAAGACGGCTGAAAAGAGATACAGTATTGGTGGATATCCCTCTCGTTTTCCAGATTCTTTTGCAATTTTGTGCTAAAACGAAATGCCGGATTTTAATTCATCTGGACTTTTCAATGCCAGATAAAAAAAACGGATTCAGGGTACGGTTCCACACTGCAGCTACTGCATGCAGACATCCACACCCATACGTGGCATCAGTGATTTTGAGGATTTTTCTGGTCGTACTGCCTCTTTACCTGCACAATTGTACAGCTATTGGCCCCCGCAGATGGCTGTGATTTTATCTGTATGCAACAGCTGCAACATGGGACTTTATTCTTTATACTTTTTGAACCGGTCTACATTTTAATTACCTGAATAATTCACATGAGAAATTAAATAAGTTAATTAACATTATAAAGCGCCTTTAATTAGGAAACCTAGAGCCCTCTTTCATTACAGAACAAACTGATAGTATCAGTATTAAAGTAAGGAGGACTTGGAGAGACATTATAATTTATAACAGTGCAGTGCATTTTAAAGGCAGTCAAACTTCGGTAATAATCACACAACTAGAAGTCCCCCATGGACATTATTCTATAAGACAATGTCAGACACTGGGTATTGCTGTGTGATGCATTTTCTGTCCAAAGACCCCAAGTAAGAACTCTAGAAAGCTGTATGAATTAAATTATGTCACTGCAGTCTTCTACATTTTTTTTTTTGCCCTTAGAAACCGGATTCTAAGAATTCAGATATAAATTCCGTGTGTAAAATATGCCATTATCAAAAGGCTGACAGGTCACAGCGACTCACAGAGCTCACACTGTGTTCTCTGAGCAAATACTGCAGGACACAATATTTTTGTTTAACATGGAAGGTAGCACAGTAAGTATACTGTTTCTCATGACCGATTCACTGGTGTATGGAGACCTATTTTTAGGCAATGCTCTATGGGGGAAAAAAAAAAATATGTAAAATGATTTGTCTTATCGCATACTAGCCAAACCAAAGTCTCCCTGAAATTGATGAGCCACCCATCTGATGTCAAAGTATAACATTTTAGTTTGCATACAATCAAAACAGCCTCTTAATAATTTCAATTGAAAAGGCTTTTAAAAGCGGTGTTCCAATCTCAGACATTTTTTGACATGTCTAAGGGATATACCATAAATGTCTGGGACCTGCTCCTATTTTAAGATGGGCCCTTGAAAGTTTCTGCACAGAATAGAGAGGAGGTCACGCTTGTGTGGCACTCTCTGTTCATTTCAGTAGGAATTCTGAGTACAGCTGAGCACACTGTTAAAGGGGTTGTCTCACTACAAGGATTGCTTTTTATGTTAAAGATCTTGCAAAAACAAGTCACTTTGCAATATATGTCCATGAACAGTATCCTACCTGTTCCTAGATATCCCCTCTTGTACGGGCTGCATTAGCTCCTCAGGTCGCTATAGCTACAGACCTTTGATCTCTGCTGATAGGCTGCCAGCGCTGGTTGCTATAGCTACAGACCTGGCTTCTACTGCAGCCTAGTAGAAGCCAGTAAACCTGCCTCTGAATTAAAAATAAAACCAAGAAAACAGGACTGAGGAAAGATGAATCAATGCAGTGAGACAACCCCTTTAAACTCAACTGGGAACTTTAAAATAGAGTGGAAACTACTCGTGCAAGTGCAACCCCCGCTTTGTTCTGCACAGAGACTTTCGAGGGGCATTCTCTAGATAGGATATCTTATAAATGTCTGGGACCAGCATCTATTTATATGACATACACATCTGAGATAGAAATAACCCTTTACGGTATAAACTAGCCATACACATTAGATGAAAGTCATGTGAATCCAGAGATTAAATCAGGTTCAACAAACTAATGTGTGTAGAGGTCTCATGATTCTCCCCAAGGCATCCAACAGCTATCTAAAGTCAGGTATACACGGAAAATGCAGATCAGAAAACGACAGTTTGTGACTAAACTTGTAACTGAATCTTTGGGCTGTAGGAGACAATGGTTTAGGTTACACTATGGGTGCTTTCTGTGATGAAAAGGAGTGAAACATATCTAGAGAGAGACACATACAGGTAGCAGAACTCTTGCATAAGGATGAAATGCTTCAAGAAACATTGTAAGCATGCAGACTGAATTCCTTCATCAGAGACAAAAGTGCATTAGTGTCACATTCAAAAGTTTGCCAATTTCTACTAACCATGTACATTGGTGATCCGCATAATGTGGCAGCCATCATGTTACTCTGTAAATAGCGTGCAAAGCCAAAGTCCGCTGAAAGAGAAAAAAATGCATGAAGATCTGTGCAGATCACGTAGGGTATGTCCCCACTGCACGGGTTTTCAGAAGTTTTTTCAGACGGTTTTCGGTTTTGAAAACCGTCTGCAAACTGGGTGACAACTTCTATTATGGACCTTTATGGAACACCCGCGCCCGGTTTTCGGGCGGAATATGAACATGACTATGTGAAGGGGGAGGGCTTTTCTCAGCAGCCGTGTGCATGGCCCAAAAACAGTGCAAATACCGGTCAGGATTTCTGACCGTTACTTGCACTGTGCCGAGTGAACAACCCCTAACAGAAGTGAAACAGATAAAAAGTTTTAAAGAACGCAAATCACAGAGTCTCATTTATCAATGTGCCAGTTGTAGAACCACTACAACAGCACATCAATAGTGGTCTAACACGGTCCAAATAGCAGAGGCCATGGGTAGTACACAGTGGGATACATAGAAACACAGCAGTATTGAAATGAGCTCATACATGTTTAAACAAGTTTTCCTTAAACTTTCCTTCCGACTTGGCTGAATGTGATGTACTAAAGAGTCTCGGGAACTTTAAGACTGCACCCAATACATAAGGTCTATAACACCCTATTGGGACAATTTAAAGAGAATTTCTGTTTATTTTATAAAAAAAATGTTATGCTTAGAGCTCCCTTTAAAAAAAAAAGTTACACTCACCTCTCCCCTGACTTCGATAAAGCACTGCACCCTCCTCCATCCCTGCCATTTTTCTTTGCTTCTTCTGAAAATAGACATTACTGATTCAGCAGTCACATGCCATTGCCTGACATTACCGTTCGGACAGCTCACTTCTGAAAGGTGACGTCAGTGGCTACAGCGGTGATGTCCCAATTCAGAAGAATGAGGACGGAGCAGCACTGAATCCGAGGTGAGAGGAGAAGTCAGTATAAAACTTTTTTTTGACATTATAGAAAAAAAAAATAATTGGATAACCACTAGTTTTCAGCCTCCTTGGTGGTATCCCAATGTATACTACGGTGGAGCCATAGGGGTCTATAAGGCAAACGCAATCTCTTTTGAACTACATTTGCTCCATTTCTAAATCATAACTGGCACATAAGGCATATATGATCATGAAACAGAGTAAACATATACCACCACCCAAAGCAAAAAATGTCATGTGAATGGGGCCTCATCATTCTGTCCATGCAATTAATACTGCTGGACAGGTCAATTTTGTCAATTAAGTAATTTTAAGAGTGATTACTGGCACATATACTGCAAATTATTTAAATGTATTTGTTTAGATTGCAAACTCGCACTCTCTTGGACACTATTCTTGATAATCTGCATTTCAGACTGTTGTAATCTAGTTTGTTGAAGGCTCCATTCCACTTGCTAGTAGCCCTTTACGTCACTGCAAACATTTTCCTCTCTTTAAACATGTTCTAGAAATAAGCAGCAGGATACTAGAATATGTGACTGCTGCATAGGGCCCATGTGGATTTCTTTTGAATTCGCTATTTTTAAGCATTAAAATGAGACATAAATGTACTGGACGGCAAAATAACTCAAATTGCAAATCACAATAACCGATAATTATCCAGCATGGCAGAGAACTGCCAAATCTACTTGCAACAAGTGCGCATAACCATTATAACCAGTAAGTTATGTGATCTGCATATGGTGAACGAATAATTGCATTTTTTATTCCTACAAAAGATGTGCTGAGTGTATTCCTTTCAATTCCTGCTTAATAAGCACCAAAAGCATCCCAAGTATCACCCATACACACTCACACATAAAACAAAACAATAATAAGCACCTATCTGGTGTAGGTGCAAAGCTGTGCGTCCTAAACACGAGAAAACAAGTAACAGACATGATAGGGTCATGCAAAATAGTCAGACCATAGCCACAAAAGTACAAAGTAACGCTTAAAAAAATAAATAAAATGGATATAGTCCCCAACATTTGAGGCATACAGCACCAAGACATCTTTACTTCATGGTTATCAACTACAATTAGTCAGTTTAATGTTGCAACATTAAAGACACAATCTAGAAATTCAAGGTTTTTACTTGTACATTTTAATTACCCAAAAAATCAAAGACTTCATGCTATTGTTTAGGTATTTAGATCTTTGCACTCAAAAAATGATCTATTGGGATAAGTAAAGTTTCTTTTTAGAAGAACAAGATGCATTGAGAGATCATCTAAGGCTATGTCTACACAGCTAATGTTAAAATTCCGTCCAATATTTTAACACCGCCGAACCGCGGTTCTTGGAGCAGGTTTGCGCTGTACAGTACTACAGCACGGATCTTCTAGTACAGCTATGGACACTGGGTTGCAGTCTAAATACTGAATCTGCTTAAATATCCGACTGTAATACTGTGGTGTGTAGACATAGCCTAAGGCCTTGTCCCCACGGCAGCATTTTCAACCGGTTTTACAGACGCTTTTCGGTTTTGAAAGCCGTCTGTAAATTTAACGGACCTCTATCCCCACTGCACGGATTTTCCGCCAGACGGTTTTTTAGACCGCCGGCGGTCCGAAAAACATTGAACATGTTCATTCTTCTGATTGGTTTTCGGGCGGAACATGAACCTGTCAATGCAAAGGGGGAGGGCTTTTCTCCACAAACAGCAGAGAAAAGCGGTCCCTCTGCAGTCGTCTACACGGCCCCAAAACAGAGCAAATGCCAGTCGGATAATACGATATGTGGAGCCATGACGACTGCGGTGCATCTCACATCTGATGGAAGGTGCGTGGGGGAGGATCCATAGAGCAAACACAAAGATCGAGGTGGTACCACAGATGTTCACTTGAATTCAAGTCTGGGGTGTTAAGGGGCCAGGGTAGTACTTGAAGTCTTGGCCATGCTCTTCCAACTAATATTGGACATTTCTAGTCATGTGACAAGTCGCATTGTCTTGCTGGAAGATCCCATCCACTTCAAGAAGAAAATATGGGTGTCAGTGATCTGCAAGGATTGATTTAGTAATCATCCCTTTTTGCAACTAAGACAAATTGCCCCTTTAACCCATGACAGCAACGAGGGATATGTGAAGAGGCAGCCTATCAACTACACCAGCTCACGACACACGACGTCCTTCATGAGCTTCGTGCTGCAATGTCAAAAGTAAGAAGTAGCCATAATAATGCTTCACCCACCTTCTAACCTTGTTCGTTGTAGTAACTTTCACTATTATATATGATGAATACTCTTAGCTCAGAAATTGGCTGATTGTGTGCATGTACTTAAAGAAAGTCCTTCTGAATACATGTAATGTTGACCATGCAAAATTTTAGGCTCAGAGGTTATTATTCAACACTTTTTCCAGTATGACTTACCAATCTTTATCCGGATGCCACTAAAAGTGGACTTCTTCCGACTGGCATAAGACAGAAGTATGTTTTGCGGCTTCAGGTCCCTGTGGATAATGCCCTTGCTGTGTAACACTCGCATGGCAGCTGCAATCTGTTGCAGGAAGACTCGTATGGTATCTTCACTTAAAGTTCCTTTGGCTGCATTGTAAAATATGGAAGAATGTTATTTAATGCATAGTACAATATTATTTATGACACTGTCATATTAAGAGGATTTAGTGTTACATTTCTACAGTAGTTTTTATTTACTTTCTTATTTCATTTATATTCATTTCACATCCCTAAGCAGCTACAAAGCGTTTGTAGATCCTTGATCCCCCTTTCTAATACCTTAAGAAATCTCACCCCTTTTGAATCCTTGTGTCCCTGAGGAGCCTCCATGCCATATTATATCAGTCTATGAACTGTTATAGGGGGGATAGAATGACCAATGTTAATGTAAATAGTAACCTTTATAAAAGACTCCTATCCACAGCATCAATCAGTCAGCATCTAATCTCTACAACATGGGCAAGACCAAAGAGCTTTCTAAGGATGTCAGGGACAAGATTATTGACCTGCACAAAGCTGGAATGGGCTACAAAACCATAAGTAAGATGCTGGGTGAGAATGAGACAACTGTTGGTGCAATAGTAAGAAAATGGAAGAAATACAAAATGACCGTCAATTGACATCGATCTGGGACACCATGCAAAATCTCACCTCGTGGGGTATCCTTGATTATGAGAGATAAGCATAAAACTACATGGGGGAACTTGTTAATGATCTCAAGGCAGCTGGGACCACACAGTCACCAAGAAAACCATTGGTAACACATTACGCAGTAATGGTTTAAAATCCTGCAGTGTCCGCAAGGTCCCCCTGCTCAAGAAGTCACATGTGTAGACCCATCTGAAGTTTGCCAATGAACACCAAGATGATTCTGTGAGTGATTGGGAGAAGGTGCTGTGGTCAGATGAGAAAAAAATTGAGCTCTTGGGCATTAACTCGCCGTGTTTGGAGGAAGAGAAATGACTATGACCCAAAGAACACCGTCCCCACTGTCGAGCATGAAGGTGGAAACATTATATTTTGGGAGTGTTTCTCTGCTAAAAGCACAGGACTACTCCACCGCATCAATGGGAGAATGGGTGGAGCCATGTACTGTAAAATCCCGAGTGACAACATCCTTCCCTCCACCAGGACATTAAAAATGGGTCGTGGCTGGGTCTTCCAGGAAGACAATGACCCAAAACATACAAACAAGGCAACAAAGGAGTGGCTCAAAAAAGAAGCACATTAAGGTCATGGCATGGCAAGTCTCCAGATCGTAATCCCATAGAAAACTTATGGAGGGAGTTGAAGCTCCAAGTTGCCAAGCGATAGCCTAAAAATCTTAATGATTTAGAGATGATCTGCAAAGAGGAGTGGACCAAAATTTCTTCTGACATGCACAAACCTCATTATCAACTACAAAAAAGTGACTTTTTTTTTCTTCCCAGAGGGATCAAATACTTATTTCTCACTGCAAAATGCAAATAAATTGATATAATTTATACAATGTGATTTTCTGGATTTTATTTTGGATATTCTAATCTCTCAATGTTAAAATAAACCTGCCCTTAAAATTATAGACTGTTCATATCTTTGTCAGTGGGCAAACTTACACAAATCAGCAAGGGATCAAATAATTATTTCCTTTACTGTGTATATAATCTCACAACAGTATATGCATACATATACACACATGCTTCTGGAGCCTTGTTAAAGGGGTTGTCTCACTACAAGGATTGCTATTTTATGTTAAAGATCTTGCAAAAACAAGTAACTTTGCAATATATGTCCATTAACAGTTTCCTACCTATTCTGAGATACTCCCCTGAGGGGCCGCAACAGCCCCTCGGGTCCCTATAGCCTCCCAAAACCTGTTTGATCTACCCCGGGAAGGCTCCAGCACTAGTTCTAATTTCCCCGACCGGCTTCAATTTTGGAAAGCCTAGGGGGAACCGGGAAAAACACGCCCCTAAAATTAAAAAATAAAACCCCAAAAAACGGGACTGGGGTAAGAAAAAACAATGTAGTGAGAAAACCCCCTTTTAAAAAGAAACTAAATAAAACTATCCCTTTTTTATTTTTAAAATTTTATAATTAAGCAAAAGATGGTGCCCAACTTCACAATAGGAATCCCCTTTAACAAAGTTTATTGGGGAACAACTTGGCCCGGGTTTACCAAATTTTAAAACAAAAAAATTTTTTTTTTTGTTTTTTTTTTTGGGGGTTAAACTGAATTTAAAGTACTAAAACCATGAAAACAACCGTATCACCTTCACTTTTTTTGACCTTTTTTCGGGAAATTTGAAAAGGATAACCTCCCCCAAAACCCCAAAGAAACACATAAAACCCCCCCTTCAACCAGAATTTCCCCCCCCCTTTCTTTATAACAACCCAAAACCCCAAACCCAAACCCATACTGGTCAAAAACCCCCTTAGAAAAAAAACCCCCCTATTCCCCTGGCCCCAAACTAAAAATTAAAAGACATTTTGTTAACACCCGCAGGAACAAAAAACCCCCTAAAAAAAACCCAACCCCCCCAACAAATCGATAAAATTTTTCCCCGGCCCCTTAAAAAACAAAAAAAAAGGGCCTTGAGGGTAATTTTCTAAAAGCCCCTTCCAAAAACCAATGGGGGGTTTTTTTCCTGCAAGGGTCGGCTTTTCCCCCCTTTTTGGGAAACTACTCTCCCATTTTTCCCATTTGATATAGTTGATAAAAAGGGGCTTTAAAGGGGATTTTGAAAGATTCCCCCAACACCCCGGAAAAGCCCGACTTTTCTGACCTCTGCTACGGGTTTCAAAAAAAGAGCGAAATTTGAAATTTTAATAAAAGTTTATGCAGCGGGGTTTGGGTGAGGGATTTAAAAACCTCTTTTTTATAAGAAAATTTACGGTTTATTTCCTTTGGGGTTTGGGGGGTAATGGGTAAAAGAGAAAAACCCTTGGATGTTGCGGACAAACCTTTTGGATTTTTAAAGCAATTAAATAAGCGCCAGTTTGGGGCAGAGCCAGAAATTATTTATACACTTAAAAAGGACAATTTACTTTTTTTTTAATTTGCTTATTTGCATTGGGAAATGTTTTATACGATAACAGTTTAGAAAACCCTTTTCCCCAAACAAAAATTAAATTGTCACACTCCCCCTTCTTTTCCCAATGTTTTTCTTTTTGGAAAAACCCCTTTCTAGTAATACCCCAAAATTTACAGAAAATGTCCTGCAAGGGGAAAGAAACCCTGGGAAAACAGTCTCCCCCAAATTTTTGTCAAAACTGCTTCTGTAAGGAGATAAACCCAAATGACAGCTTTAGGGATTTCGTACAAATGTTTACATTTTACTTTTCCATGAGGCTTTTTCCCAAAAACCCCAAAGGGCACTAAAAAAGTAGAAAGGGGGGGGGGGAAGGGGGGACCCCCAGGTTTTCCCCCCCCTCAGTTAAAAAAGGGGTTTGTAACCCCTTTTTTTTTAAAAAATTTTTATTTAATATTTATATAAAAAAAAATCCAAATTTTCTAAAAAACAAAAAAATTTAAAATTTAATTTTCCTTTCCCCACTCTTTTTCCCCTTAAACCAAATTCCCCCAAACCGTAGAAAAAAAAAAATCTGACTTTTAAACTCCTCAAAAAATTTATAAAAACCCCACCCTTTTCCCCCAATTTAAAAACCCCGGCCCTTTTCCCCCCCTTTTTCCCACCCCCCCCCCCCACCCCCCCTTTTAAAACCCTACCAAAAAAGCCCCCCAAATAATTCCCCCCCCACATTAAAAAAAAACCCCGGGTCCCCTTCCCAAATTAAACTTTTCCCCCGGGCCCAACCCAAGAGGGCCTTGGGCGTGAATTTCCCCTGTATTTGGGTTAATACGGCGAGATGGGGGCCCAAAATTTCCGAAAATCCATTTTTTCCCCTTTAGGCCTAGGAATTTTAACCCCCTTCTCCCTCCCGGGCCCCAAACCCGCGGGAGAGAAGGTTTCCCTTTCATTAAAACCTTGCGGGAAATTAGCGCCGCCAAAAAAGGGGAAAATTCCCAATTGGGGCGCCCCCCCCCCCCAAACCCCCAAACCAACCCCCCCCAAAAGGGGCGGGAGAAAGGATATAAATTTTCAAATAACTCCCGAAACCCACCCTTTAAAAATTTGGGGGGCATAACTGAAACCCCCTGAAATTTAACGCCTTTTAAAACCCATCCCCCTTTAACGAAAACCCGGGAATACAATACCTTTTATAAAAAAAAATTTCAAGGGGTCCCCTTAAATTTACGCAAGTGAAAAACAAATTTTAAAATAAAAGTAAAATTAAAAATAAAAAAGGCCAAAAAACACATAAAAAAAAAAAAAAAAAAAAGGGGGACAAGGGGTTTTATTTGCCGAAAAAAGGTAAAAAACACAAACACCCCCAAACACCCCCCTTCCCCGGGAAGGGAGGGGGTCTTTGGGCCCTTAATATGAGCTTTTGCAAATTTTACCAAAAAAGACCATTCCAACAAGTTTTTGGGCAAAAAAACCTTGGCCCAACAAACGACACCATCATCGACAAGAAAGCCGGGGAATTTTTGAAAAATCATCCAAAAATTCCCATAGACAAAAACACCTTTTCCCCCCCCCATTTTTAAAACACCCCCCCCCGGCGGGAAAAACCGGGAATTAACCCCATGCCCCCCCCAAAGGTTTTCCCCGTGCAAAAATTTAAACCCAACACAACAATTTAAAAACCCCCAAACCAAAAAAAAACCCCGCCCCTTCAACACCCCGGGTCGCACCCCCAAGCATTAGCCAAAAACCTGCATGACCCACAAATTAAAAAGTCCCAAAGGCATTTAAAATTTAAAAACCAAAATAAATTTTAATTTGAACGGGCCCATTAAAATTTTTTTTTTCCGGGGAACGCCTTAGGCCCCAAAACCCGAAAGCCCCCCAAAAATTTAAAAACCCCCCCTTTAAAAAACCAAACCCCTTTTAAAAAGTTTAAAACTGAAAAATTACAAAACCGTCCGGGCCAAAAAGCATGACCCCAAAACCCCTTGCAAAAAAACCCCAGTTTTAAAAAGTGCCAAAAAGGGGCCCCTTTTCAACCACCATTTTATTTTTCACGGCCCATTTTACTTTTCCCCTGTCCGGGGTATCTTTTTTCCCCCTTTTCGAATGAGTGTGGACCTTTTTTGACTTCACTTGGAAAAACGGGGGTTAAGGGGCCCCCTCTTCCACCCAGGGCCCTTTTTTTTGGCCTTTTTTCTCATTTTACTCAACGTGCTGGGGGAAAGGGGTTTTCGGGTATTTTGTTCCTTGCCGCCCCCCCCCCCCCCCCCCCAATACTCCATGTCCTTTTAAAAAACCTACATCGGGTTTCAATTTTTTCCTGCCCCCCCCCTTTGGGTAAAATTTCCAGAGGAATTTTTTTACCAGCAAATTTTTGTACTTGAAAAGTTTTTTTAGTATTTTTAATTCTAAAAAACACTTTAAAAAGGAAAGGGAACCCACCCTTTCTTTGCCTTTTTTTAAGGGATAAAAAAGGGGGTTTGGGTTCCCCAAAAACAGGGAAAAGTATTTAAAATTTTTAAAAACAACCCCATTTTTTTTTGCCAATTGGTTTTCCCAAAAAACATGCCCCTACCTATTCCTTTTTTCTGACAGCACCATCCCCCTTTTTAGCACTCTTGACAAATTTGTGAAGAACAAATATCTTTTTATAAAACCAACCCTTTTTTTTTTAAAAAATTGGGGACCTGAAGTATTGCTGCAATTTCAAAGCAGCAGGCCCCAAAAAAATTTTTAAAAAAAAAGGATTTTCCCCAGCCACTGTTTTAAAATTTTGGGTGGAGGGAAAAATTTCCCAATTTAAGGCCAAAAAATTTTCTTTTTAACAAAGGACCTTGTTTAAAAAGCAACCACACAACATTAAAACCCAAAAACCATCGCCCAATTTGCAAAACCCCTTCTAAAATAAAGGGTAAAAAAAAGGGGAATACGGGGGGTTGTCAAAAACTTTTGCTGTTTTTTCCCCGCCCTCCTCCCAAAAAAACCCAGCAAAAATTTAACCCTTTTAAAAGAAAAAAAAAAACCCCCCCTAAAACCCCCTTTTAAAAAAAGATTCTAAATTTCTTTTAAAAAATTAAAATTTTTTAAACCGGCCCCAACGTTAACCCGGGAAATTGGGGGTTTTCCCCCCAACCAAAGACCCACCATTCTCTTAAAACAAATATCCCTTACCCCTTGGGGTTTCCCAATGCATTTTTTCCTTTAAAATGCCCTCCTCCCCCCCCTGTGCGGGGCCGGCCAGTATACCGTGGCCTTTTGGGCGGGCCACCCTTTTTCGGGGCGAGCGAGGGGGGGCCCAAAATTCGCCCAATTTTAAAACCCCCGGGGAAGTCAATTGGGCCCGGAAAAAACATAAAAAAAAACATCTTTTGTTGAACGCAATAACCCCGGGTAAACCCCAAAACATAAGCGGCCTGGGGGTTGGTGTTGCCCCAATTTGCCATCGTTGGTAAAGGGGAAAATAAAAATTCCCAAATTCCTCCATTCGCTTTTTAAACCTTCCCCCCTTGCTCTTGCTGGCCGTTTTTAATTGGCCAAATTGACAAAAATCCTGTCACGTCCCGTTTTTGTTGTTTTCCCCCCCGTGCCCTTTAGGGGGAACGTGAACAGACCAACAGTTTGTTTTCCAGTTGATCAACAAAAGGTCCCCAAATTTCCTGAAATTTTACCTAAATTTGGGGGGGGGAAAGGAAAAGGCGGATTTTTTTTTTGTACCGGGATCCAGGAGGGTGGCCAACCAGTAACGTTTTTTCATTTTGATGGCCTTAATGCGGGGATCAGGGAGGGGGAAAATTTGGAGAAACCAAGCACTCTTTGGGAGAGAGGGAACCCGGGTTTTTTCCCCAAAAGCCTCTGGGTCGAGGGGCACTAGCAAACTGATTTTTCCCATCTTTCCCCCCTCCCCGCCCAAATTCCCCCCAACCTTTTTCCCCAAGGCAGGGCCCCCGGGGGGTAACTTGCGGAGACCCCCCTCCCGCCCCTCCTCCCAAAAGCTTAAACCCACAGCCCTCTTGCCTGAAAAAGATGGAAAACCCTGAGAGCTGTTTGCCCACTTTGCACTAGCTCTGGACCCCGGGAACCACTCCCCAAATAAACGTTACTGGGGACCCGCATTTTGCCCCCGCATCGGGCCCCTGGTAACGTACACAGGGAATGCTCCCCGGTTTTTGGCCGGGAAAAAACCGTAAGGTAGCCTTTAAAAGGAAATAGGAACGGGGGTTGGGTTTTGCCTAAACTGCCAAAATTAAACCCGATGAAAAGGTAAAACTTTTTCCGGGCCCCTTTGGATTTAAACGGAGAAAGGCTCCGTGTCCGCATCTGTGGTCCCGCCTTCCTCCTCCGTTGCTGGCGGGAACCGGGGTTTTTTTTCAGAGTGCCAACGATCTTTTTCCCAAAAACAAAAAACACTACAATGCTCAGGGGGGCTGCCCAAGGGAATTGTCCGCACTAAACCATTTTTTTGGGGGCTTCCCTTCCCAAAACTGGAAAGGGGAGGGCAGACCCTCTTTCCCTGCTCCACCCCGCTTTGGGGTTTCCCAAACCCCCCCCGAGGTCCGCGGGCTTTCGGGCCATGTGTCATTTTCGTACTGCGAAATTTGGCATTGCGCGGGCGCCACAATCCTGGGGGGCATGGGGGGGTTTAAATTTCCCCTTTTTTACCCTTCCAGGGTAAACAATGAGACTTTAAAAGGGGGAACCCCGGCAAAAGGGTGTAAACCCCCCACCCCGGGACGAACAGGTGCAACGGGGAAGTGCAACAGATTTCCCGAGCCCCCCTCCAAATCAGGCAGCCCCAGCCCGGGGGTTTAGTTTCTTTAGAAATTTCTGGACGAAAAGGGTTTAAAATACATGTGCCATCAAGGATTTGTTTTCCACCCAAAACCCCCCCTTAAAGGGGGCCCCCAAGAAATTTCCCCCTTTTATCCCCCAAAACCACCCCTGGGCCGGGGGGGGGGGGGGGCCACAAGGTTTTTCCTTGGCCCCAGCCACCCCGGGTTTTCCCTCGTTGCAAAAGGCCCCCACAGATACGAAATGTTTTGGGGAAGGGCCCTCCAGCCCAGATTAATTTCAACAGGGCCCCTGGATTCCTCCGGGGCACGGGGAACCCCACCAAAGGGACCTTGGGGGAAAAAGGGAACCCGGGGGGGGGCACCATTCCTGGGGTTTTTTGAAAGGGGGGCCCCGGGAGCCTGGGAGAAAAACCCTTTAAACCCCCAAGCCCAAATCCACCCACCACCCAGTGCCTTTTCCACAAAAGAATCTAGGGGCCTTGTCCTGCTTAACTTTTTCCCAAAAGTTGGGTTGGCAAGGGATTTTTTCCCGGAACAGATCAACAACGCATTAAATTTTTTTAAGATGACACTTTGGTTTGGCCAGGCGGGGACGGCTTTTCTGGCAAAAAAAAAGGGCCTGCCCGGAAATTCTGGTATTGGGGGCAGCAAGGGCCGTTGACGGGGAAAACCCCCATTTTTTTTCCCAAACCAGAGGGGAAAGGCAACATTTTCCAAAGGGGCCAAAAAAGCCGGGAAAAGGCCGGGACATTCAGGTTTTTGGGTTTTGGGGTTGGGTTTGGGTTTAAAAAGTGTTTTTTCTGCCCCCAAAAACCTGGAAGACAAAAGGGCGGGCCTGCAAGACGGCCCGCTTTTAAGGGCGGGGGCGGGTTTCATCAAACGGGGGGGGAAAGGAAAAGGGTAAAAGGGTCTCTTTTGGGGGCTGGGGGTTTAATTTTGGGCGACGGTGGGCTAAAAGCGGGGGCTGATCCCTGAACATGACTCTGACAACATGGGAAGCTGGGGGAAACACTTGGGGGGTTTCCCGGAGAGGAGGGGGGAACAAAAGGGTGTGACAGGGGTTTGGACCCCCCCGGGGCGTGGGTTTCCCCCCCTTTTTTTGGGGCCAAGTTTTCCCCTCCTTTTTCAACTCGGGGCTTTCCCGGCTGCATTTTTTGGACAAAGACATTTTGGGTTTTGGGGGTTTTTAAACCCAAATTTAATTTTTTGGGCCCCTCAAACTTATCTTTTTTGGAAAAGGCGCAATACAAAATCGCGGGGGTTGAACCCGGAGGTTTTCCAAAAGGGAACCCCATCTTGGGGGAGGGCCCCCGGCCCTTTTTAACAGCAAAAAAAATCGGGGAGGGGGTTGTTTGGGCCGTGCCCCCAGGCTTTCCCCAATTCCCCCGGGATTTTGGGGGGGCGACCCCCAAACCTTCCCTTTTTTTAAAGGGGGAAAACCCCAAACTGACACTACCCCTTTCTTTTTCCTCCCTTTCCATTTTATGAAAGCCCCGGGGGGCAAGGGCAAAATTTCATTTGTTTAAAAAAACCAAACTTTTAAATTCCGCAAATGCGTCCATCAATCATCACAACAAAAGGTTGATTTCCCGTGGGCCTAACTTTTTTCTTTCCGGGAAAGGCTGCAAGTTACAAGCAAGAGGGACGGGAAAGGGCGTTTGCCGGGGGGCCCCAAATTTTTGCCGATTTGACCGGCTTCCCCTCCTCCTCGTGGCAATCAGTAACGGGGCGTAAAGGAGCAAAAAAATCATCCTTTTGGCCTTTTTGATCTTTTAACACCCTTTTTCTGCCCCCAAAAAACCGCATTTTTTTTCATAAAAGAGTCTTCAAAAAATTTGGTTTAAACCCCAAAGTTTTGGAAACACATTTTAAACTTTTGGGCGGGTTCATTTTGGGAGGGGAATGCTGAAAAATGCCGATGACGAATTTGGGGGCCAAAAACTGGGGGGGAACGAGGAGGTAAAAACCCCGGGAAGGCAGGTTGCTTTTAACCAAAAGGGACAAATTGGCGACGCTTTTCGTTACTGAGTTTAAACAGGGCCCTGCCCCAGCGAGGACACCCTGAGGGTCCTGAAACCCGACGATCCCTGGAAATTCGTTTTTGTTGCCACACGGGGAAGGGAGAAACCTTTTCTCTGGGTACCTCAACCCCCAGGGCCCCTACCCCCCTTTTTTTGCCCCGCTCCCAAACCTAAATTTTCCCCACTCCATGTTCAAAAATAAAAAAAATTTGAAAGGGGAATGGGAATGGGGTTTTTGGAAACCCCTCTTTTTAAAAAGACGGCAAATCCCCATTTTTTCCCTCAAATCCCCAAATAAAAAACAAAATTGTTGGATTAAAATTTTTTAACTGAAAAGTAATCAACAAAGTTTTGACGGGGATAAAAAAGTAAAAAAAAACACCCCTGCCCTAAAAATTTTAATACGGGATTTTAAAAAGGGTTTTTTTTGGCCCCTTTTAAATTTCACCTGTGGTGACAAACAAAATTGCTGAAAATTAAAATTTTTAAACTGCAAAGTAACCCCAAATAAACCCAAAGCGGCCGCCCCAAAAAAGGGTGGAAAAAAACCCACGTATCTGTAATGAAATTTCGGATAATAAAAGGTTTTTTTGGCCCACCTTTATCAACTGTGCTAAACAACAAATTCCCTGGTTTTTAAATTTAAAAACTGCAAGGGGGCTATATCAAAAAAAGCGGAAAGGGGGCCAAAAATTGAAAAAAAACACCTATCTGAAAATGTAACTGATAAAAAAAAGTGGGATTTTTTTGGCACCTAACAGAGAAAACCTGCAGTTACTAAAAAAGATGTGAAACCTAATTAAAGTTCGGGCCCCTGCCCAAAAATCCGGGAAATATTTCAATAAAAACTTTTTAAAATAAACCCTATTGCATTGCAATGTCTACACTAACCCTTGGGTTTGAACTTTACCTTTTTTCTTTATAGAGCTTTGTCTGTTTTTTTCGCCCGCGGGGGCCCCCCCTCCCTCCCCCCCCCGGAAAATTTACAGCGGTAGATGCTCCTTTAAAATTCTCCTACCTAACTAAAAAAAAACTTCCAATCTCTGATCTAACTAAGTTTTTAAGGATCAAAAGCTAACAGTAAAAGCTTTCCCCCTGTAAGGAAAAAGAATAATTTTGCTGAGCTGGTTGGACAAATTTTATGGAAACCCGAGAGACACTGAGGCTGAACAGGAAAAGGGGTGGTCTAAAGTAAAAAAGGTCAAAAGGGTGAATTTTTTTCCCGCCAATCGCAACCATACACATCCCAGTCATTTACTCGCCACACATCTCAAAACCCTTGGGTCTATTTTTTGTAAACTAATTTGGGTGGGGCCCCCAAAAAGGGCAGGGAAACGCCGAAAATGGCAAAGATCCTTTAATAATCATGCACAATTTTTAAAAAAAAAAAACCCAAATTTTCCCCATGATCTAAAAAATTTTGAACATAAAAAAATGTGGCCCCATTTTAACTTTTTGTCGATAAAATTTCCAACCCTAATTAAAAAACCATGGATTTTCAATCAAAAAGGGAAAAAGGATCTTTCCACACAGGCCCCAGAAAACCCCCTTCATTTTTTTCCCCCAAACCAAACAGATAAGAAAAATGCAAACAAACCCAAACAAAACCAAAAAGCTCCTCTGGTTGTGCTAAAGTAAAAAATTTCCCGGGAAAATAAGGGCATTTTGATTAAGCCCCGTAGCGGTACAAAGACTTTACTTTTTTAAATGACATTTTTAAAAAAATGATTAAATAACCCCTTTTGGAGGAAACCCACATCAACATTAAAAATCCCTGGCAAAACCCCTTTTTTAAATGGATAAAATCATTTAATAACGAACGGAAAACCCCAAAATTTTTAAAAATTTTTGCACCCCTAAAAATATAAATTTTTAACTACGGTATATTGATTCAAAACAAAGAGTTCAGAGAAATGCATGTAACCACATGGCACCCCAACACAATGGCCTAAAAGTCAGGGGAGCTGAGAAGTATGTATGAAATAAAATTTGCCCAAAGGGGCCCAATTTTTGTCCCCCTTTTGGGGGTCCAAATTAGCTTAAAAAATAAAAAAAGGGTGCCCTGGAGAAAAAAAATCCCCAACATTGGGCCCTTTTTGCTGTGAAAGTGCTTTCCCGCTTTATTCACAAAATGGCAGCTTTTTTTTTACTTTTTTCAAATTAATAAATAAGAAGCAACACATGTACCCGGGGTTTAGGGGTCTATTTGGCACATTTCCCTTTTTAAAAAACAGACCCCCCCCTCCCCAGCTCCCGGGAAAGTCTTTGGGCACGGGTGTAACTTCAGAAGAGACGCCATCCCTTTGGGTTACACACATCTTTTAAAAAACTCCAAAAGGCGGGCATTTTTTAACATATTAAAATGACAAAAGAAAAATACAGACAAACTTTTTTCAAGCTGGGATTACAAAAGGTATTTGCCTACTATATAAATTAAAAATATTTTAATATATATAAAAATATAAAATATATATATATATTTTTAAATTTTTAAAAAAAAAAATAAAATAATTTTTTAAAAAAAAATTTTTTAAAAAAGAGAAAACAAAGATCACAACTATATAAAACCCTTGTTCTTTATCCACAACATGTTACTAAAATTTTGGCAGATTAGGGGGAGTTCAGTTTGGAGTAAAGGACTGTGCTCTTTTTACAACAGGGGGTATTCCCCTTTTAAAGTTCCCCCAAACATGCCATACACCATTTTGGTTTTTTTGGGCCAAGGAAAAAGATTAAAGTAAATTTTTGCCCTTTCCCGAAATGTTTGACCTTTTTTCATGGCCCCAATTTGCCTGAATCTTTCTGTTGCCAGCGCCAAGCCCTGTGTGTTGCTGGGTTAAGTAAGGACAGCCTTTTGGCTCTGAACGCTTATTAAAAGGGGTCACAAACCAGACTGATGGGTTTTGCTGTATGATACAGACCCCAAAAACCAAAAAACTAAAAAAAACAAAAAGGGAAACAACCTAAAAATGTCAACTGCCCAAACAAAAAGGAAATTTCCAAGAAACACTGCAGAAAAAGGGGAAAGCAAAGCTCAAGGTAAAGGCCCGGTAGGCGTGGGAAAAATTTTTAAAAACCCGTGTGGGTTTCAGGGTTTATTTTTTTTCCCAAAACGGGGGAAAGGGCCAGCATTCAGAAATAGCAGATTTGGCTTATTCTGCCATCACATTAAAATGTCTCATAGCATATCTCACATCACATAAAAATAGGGGAAACATGCAACAGTCATTAGCAGATCCCCGGTTACAGAACCCAAAAATGGACCGTCAATGTAAAGTGAATGTACAAGACCTTCTTGATATTACCAAGAAAATCATTTCAGATGTTTTTTTTTTTATGTATTGGCCATCACCGAAGCATACTGTCAAGTCTCAGACGCTTTCATGTCTAGACCAAAAGCAAACAATGAAGCAATGCAGCTAATGGCTGTACATGATCTTGCAAGAGGAATATAAGGCTCTCAGTAAAGTAAGTGTAGGGATTAACAAGACAATGAGGACCCTTGACGTGGGTTGCGAGCTTGTGCATTTTGGCTGAAATATCAACTAATAACTCATGTTTGATATATTTTGAGTATGTACAGCACATACCTAATCATATAACTGCTGCTGCGATCCCTTAATAAAGTGTCCCAAACACTGCTCAGAAAAGTCCAGAGATGAAGTATAAGGGTATGTTCACGTGATATACTGCGGCGCGTACAGTACATCGTATGTTTCGTGAGCTTGCGTTAATACGCGCGTACTGCCGCGGTGGGGGGGGGGGCCGACAGGCTGCCGGCCCTATAGACATGCATTACTCGCGCCGCCTATTCGCCACAAGTAATTGACATCACTTATCTCCACGCGCGTACAATACGATCGTATTGTACGAGCGGGGAGAGGAGGCGTAATCCATAGTTCTCTATGAGAACTATGAATTACCGTAATATCGGCGCATCTCGCCCGTATTAGAGCACAAATAAGCGGCGAACTGCGCGCTGAAATTACCCAGTGTGAACATAGCCTAAGGGTATGTTCACGTATTGGTTTTTTTTTGCAAAAACACACAGCATTAATTGCTGTGCATTTTTGCAAAAAAACACACCAAAAACACACTGTACGAAAGCACCCAAATACTAGCAATCAACCCCCTCAAGGACAATAGGTGTGTGAGTGGTTGTTCATCAGTATTTTTGCACTTGAATCTCCCCTGTATGGTACTGTGGCTTTTCTGCACACTGGTGTGAACTGGTTGTGATGCAATATGCAGTTTTTACTAAGCAATTAACCCCATCATGGATAGGTGTGTGACCAATTGTTCATCAGTAAGCTGCACCTGTGTAACTTCTCCCAAGAAGCACTGGGGCTTATATGGTCTCCTACTGGGAATGTTTTCTTGTCCTGCCATTTTGCTTTGAGTATGTCACATGTTTGTGCTCTCAGTATATCCAAAGGCTGGGTTTACATTTTGTCCATTGTGGAAGGTTGTGGTATTTTAGCAAACGAACATACAAAGATTTTTTTTTTTTACAGCAAGCGGTAAAATGTAGAATCTGCAACATGAAAAAATAAACTGAAATAATTCTGGAGCATCTTTCTTTAGATCTCTATGTTGAAGGTTAAAACGTAATTTTTACGATTACCATACAGTCCACCAATATTTTGTCTATTAATATGGTAAGGGTCCATCCACACAGCAAGCTTTCTGGTCGGTTTTTCAGACGGTTTTCGGATCTGAAAACCGACAAGCAACCATCCCCATAGACTTTAGTAGGAAATCCGTTCAGCAGTCCCCACTGTATGGATTTTCTGCCGGACGGTCTGCCACATAGCCGCCGTTCCGAAAAACTTTCAACACGCAGAAACTTCCGCCCGGTTGTCGGGTGGAAGAAGTGCCTTTGACTGGTTGCGCGGGCAGCGAAATCGCAGACAGAACCATCCCCCAAAACCATCCAAAAGTGCCCAAATTTCCCGGGCCGGATTTTTAAGACAGAATTTAAACCGGTTTTTTGGGTCACTCCCGTGGGGAAATTGAATAAAAATAGTAAAAGTTAAGTCTTAATCTTAAATAGCCTTTTCAGTGACTGATATTTTTAAAGGGCAATAAGTTTATCTAAAATTTCAGTGAAAAAAATTTCCCCTTTGGGGCCTGGTTCACGGGGCTTATTGCCGGGAAATTTGCGGGGACGGATTTCCCCCCGCAATTTAAGGGGCCCGGCCCCACCCGGGGTAAATAAGGGCCCCTAAAAAACTTTTCCTTTTCCCCCCCGGCGGATTTGCCGAGGGGGGAGAGGAGACGGAACCCCAATAGTTCTTATGAGAACTGTGGATTACCGTAGTTACTGGGGACGGTTTTGGAGCGGTACTGCGGGCCGAAAAATTAGGGGCGCGCGTACGGCTGCAATAAATCCCCAAAAATAAAGCCTGTGAAGGGGCCCCTTTTTCCTTCTACAAAATTTTTTACTGCATCTGTGGCTGGGGGGGTGTTCCTGCACGCCCTAAAAATTGCCCAAATAACTGAAAAAAATGAGTTTGTGTTAGGGGGGCACCCCCCTTTGGGAAACTAGAATAAATGAACACCCTTTCGGGACAGTTTTCAAAAAGAGAATTTTTTGGGAAAAAACAGCAGGGGAAAACAGCCAACAAATAAGATTTTTAAAGGGAAGGGATGCTCCAGAATTGTTTTTCACGGGGAACAGAAGGATTTATTTAAAACGGGCCCACAGCTTCTTTTTTAATTAACGGGCCCCCTTGGGGACACTTAGGGGCGAAAGGCCCCAATTTAGGGCTGCAAAAATTTTTTTGTTTTAAAAACCGGGCCATTTTCTCTAAAAAAAACGAACTGTCGTACACCAAAACTGGGGCCTTTTGACACTTCTAAATTTGCCCCTAAATTTTAAGTGCTTTCAAAAAAACTAGCAATGAAAATGGTGTGGCCCCTTTTTTGGTATACCCCCCAAAAAATTAGGCACATCAAAAAAGCAATACAAGGAATACCACAGGGAACATTTTTGATAAAAATTTATTTATTCAGGCGAAATTTTTAACCAAAAAGGGGGGAAACCCCCTTTTTTGACATGTCACCCTATGTCTATATGGCAATGATTAAATGCTGTCGTATTCTGTTCTAGAAAACAGCGGGATTTTAAATACCGTGTTACCCCCCGTTTTTTTTGGCACAGAATTTTTGTGGTCGGGTTTTTAGGGTGGGCCCCGTTTAAAAAAACTGTCCTAGGGGAAACCGCCATAATATGGGGAGATTTTGAACATAAATTTTGGATCCTTTTTTTTTTGGCCGGGGGTTTTTAAATCCCGGGCAAAAGAAAATCTAAGGGTTGTACACTTTCAGCTCGGAATTTTTTTATTGGGGGTCTTAGGGGATGGTTTTAAAAGTCGGATCTTTGCAGATTCTAAATACTGAATCTGCAGCAAAATTCGACCAAAAACCAGTGCAGTTATTCCGAGACCTTATAGAGCATTATTTGGGACAAAACATCATCAGGGAATAGGAAGAAATGGTAAGACTTTGATCATTCAATCTCTGCAGTGTCCTTTGTCTTTATAAAAGACTTTATACCTACAGAGGGAGGAAGGAATGATCGCTTTCTTCTTTTTTTGATCCAATAATCACAAACAACATAATCAAACAGCTATTTTATCACATTCAAAGAGTGACAAATGCTATGGACATGGGGTAAGGACCCCCCAAACAAGATAGTCAGAAAGGTTACATGGTACAGATCAGCTGGGAGCCTAAGGTTTTCTTTTTCAAAAGCTGATTGGGAAAGCTTTTGCTATTCCGTGTGTAATAGAAACCCAAAATAAAAAACATAGTCTTTGTCAGTGTGGTTTGGGACACTGAATAAGGGGGAATAGTCCCAAAAGCGTCGTGCAACCCCATTTCACTTTGGTAAATTTATCCAAAACCCCCCCCTCCTAAAACAAAATTTTTTTAATTTAAGTTTGAATAAATTCCTTTTTAAAAAAGTAAACTGCAAAACTAATTTTTCTAAGTTTAAGCAAACTGGAGTATATTGCTTCAAGTCTTTTTCCTGTTTTAAACCTCCCGAACTGAAATTGACTGGGGAAGGCTCCGTGCTTAAGCAAGGGCTGTGGGAAACCCCCAAAGGTTTAAATTCAAGATCCTCTACATTGGTGAGCTGACAAAAAATTTTCTATATACATTCTGCTCTATAGAGGTCCGAGTACAGATGAGCCCTTTTGTTCAATTGGGGCTCCGGGAAATCCCAAAAAAAAAGAATGGAGAGGGATGGGGCAAGTGCAACCTGTTCTCTATTCTGAAGTGGGGACTTTCAGGGCCTGTTCGCCATTACAGTGTAAGCTGGGAACACCCCTTTAACGGGTTGGTTAAGCAGCTGCAGTAGATAGCATGTGCAATGCTTGTCCAACACAAGCTTTAAAAAAAATTACTTAAAAAGCAGGTAAGAAATAAAACAGTTAATATTTGTTAGCCTGGAAAGACTTTATCAAAGTTCTATACAGTTTAGCAAAATCTTATTGATCTATCCGAAAAAGAAAACTGTGGTTTCAGCTCCAGCAAGAAGTTTCCCAGCTTAAAAAAAAAAAAAAATTTTGTTTTTTTCATGGGGAAAAAAGGGGAAAATATTAAATAACTCCTGCAAAGATTGAGAAAATTACAAACTGCTTGTGCCCACATTTGGACCTGCATATCGTGATGCTTGTATTTTTTTGTTGCTTTAACATTTAAGCACAAAAGTGGGAAAAAAATACTACAAAAGCCAACACAACACAGAGTTGCCAAGATACTGAAGCTGGGAAAACCTGTTACTGCTTAGGGCGCGTTCCCACTGCACAGGACAAATACCGGCCGGTTTGCCGGCCGGTATTTGTCCTGTTTTGCGCGCCGGTCCCCACGGCCGCGGGGGGGACGGCTTTTCTCCGCGATGGAGGGGGAGAAGAGCCCTCCCCCCTCCCATTGAGAACACATCTTACGTCGGGAAACCGGATGGAAGAATTGTGCTTCTACAATGTTTTGCGGCGACAAAACCCGTCCGCGGCAAAACCTGTGCAGTGGGGACTGCTGCACATTTTTTGCATAGAGCACCTTTTGTGCTCATTTTCGGCCGGTTTTTCAGGCGGTCTGAAAAACCGCAAACCGGCTGAAAAACCGTCCGAAAACTCTTGCCGTGGGGACATGCCCTTAAGGTCTATATACAAGACTAAGACATTTCTTGCCTGACTTTTTCATCCTCCTGCTTGAGAAAATCCATGGCATGGGTGTAACTACAGCTATAGCGACTGCTATGGGGCCCAGAAGAAGAAGGGGCCCCTCTGAGGTACAAGAACATTGTAACAAGTAGTAGGTGGTTTTCTGCTGTAAAGCGCTACTATGTGGATTCCCTGATATATGGCGGGATTATTTATACCTTTAGTTATTGCTACTTATGCTGCTGTTTTAGTTTATTTTCAATAGGCGGTGGGGCTGTATATCATTTAGCTATGGGGCCCTATGGATTTTAGTTGCACCCCTGGTCTATGCTGCCTTTTATTTAAAAAAGGGAATCAATACCTTGTAAATAATCTGCCAGGTCTCCTCCATTGCAGTACTGTAGAAAACAAAAACATCACGATTATTCAGAGACAAACAAAATAAACAAGGCTTGCGTAACAAGTCTAGTGTGCTGGCAAAAAAAGGCCCACAATCTAGCAAATATGTTTTCAGACTTCTTATAATAGCCAAATGTTCAGACAAGGGTTTATAGTTCCCTTTTCTACACCCTTACTAAAAAGAATAAAAACACAACCCTTGTCCTCTAACCACATGGATGCGCACTGCTTCTGCATATAGGCACATTGATGCACAACATGTGGCCCGCGGTGCTCCTCTGTGCAGCCCCCAGCTATTAAGACACAAACATGCTTTGTCTCTGTCCTCATGCTTTAGACAGGAAGATTTTGACAGCTGCATTCAACTGATGGTATTGTTATGATGGGCACCGTAGGACTGTCACCGTTCTGGTGGGCACCGTAGGGCTGTCACTGTTCTGGTGGGCACCGTAGGGCTGTCACTGTTATGGTGGGCACCGTAGGGCTGTCACTATTATGGTGGGCACTGTGTGGCTCTTGGGCCCTAGTGCAAAGAGTGAAATGGGGCCCCCCAGTTACCATGTGCCATTTACAATGCTGGTATTTTCTTATGGGGAAGGAGGGCTTTGGGGCCCCCTCAGGCTGCAGGGCCCAGTAGCTGCTGCTACCTATGCATCCCCTATAGCTACACCCCTGATGGTGGGCACTGTAGGGCTGTCACCTTTAGGGCCGTCACGGTTACGGGGAGCACTGTGTGGCCGTCACGGTTACGGGGAGCACTGTCTGGCCGTCACGGTTACGGGGAGCACTGTGTGGCCGTCACGGTTACGGGGAGCACTGTGTGGCAGACACCGATACGGGGAGCACTGTGTGGCCGTCACGGTTACGGGGAGCACTGTGTGGCAGTCACGGTTACGGGGAGCACTGTGTGGCAGTCACGGTTACGGGGAGCACTGTGTGGCAGTCACGGTTACGGGGAGCACTGTGTGGCCGTCACGGTTACGGGGAGCACTGTCTGGCCGTCACGGTTAGGGGGAAAGCACTGTCTGGCCCGTCACGGTTACGGGGGCACTTTTGGGCGACGGTTACGGAGAGCACTGTCTGCCGCAGGGTTTTACGGAGACACTGTCTGGCCTCACGGAACACTGTCTGGCCGTCACGGTTACGGTGAGCACTGTGTGGCCGTCACGGTTACGGAGAGCACTGTGTAGCCGTCACGGTTACGGGGAGCACTGTGTCATACCTCCCAACTGTCCCTATTTGGGAGGGACAGTCCCTATTTTTAACCCTTGTCCCTCTGTCCCCTCTCACCCCTTTATAAATGTCCCCCTTTTTCATTTGGGAAATAGATTTTCATCAATAAACAGACTCTCTTGCTTTACAAAGTATCTGATTGCTTCCTCGCTGTATATCACATAACTTCTTTAATATTTCATCATTGGCTACAATGCAATCCTGAAAAGGTCTCCCTTTTTGGCAATCTAAAAAGTTGGCATGTACGTATTTGGGCGTGGTGAGAGGTGTGCCTTTGTGTGATGTCACATGTTTGGGTGTGGTTGGAGGCGTGGCCTAATCTGTCCCTCTTTGCAAAATCTAAAAGTTGGGAGGTATGCTGTGTGGCTGTCACTGTTACAGGGAGCACTGTGTGGCTGTCACAGTTACGGTGGGCACAGTAGGGCTGTCACTATTACGGTGAGCACTGTGTGGCTGTCACAGTTACGGTGAGCACTGTGTGGCTGTCACAGTTACGGTGAGCACTGTGTGGCTGTCACTATTATGTGGGCGCAGTAGGGCTGTCACTGTTATGGTGGGTAACGTATGGCTAGAACCTTTATGGTGGGCACTGTTTGGCTGGCACTTTAGGGCTGTATGTGCTACTTTAAGCAACCTAAATGAGTAATCCAGTAAAAACTGTTTTTGCATTATCTCTGGATTTTTTTCTCAGAGGAGCATTTATTTCTGAAACAATCCTGGCAAGATACACTATAAAAATCTCTGGTTCAAGACTCCAGAGAGGAGGAGATGAGTTAGAGAGGAGGCTATGTATGTGTGTTGTTCCCTCTAGTTATAGTTGTGAAACAGCCACTTCTGTAACCTTCAAAATAGGCGCCTCATAACCTCCTTCTGGAAAACGGAGCATGTGACCACCATTCTGATCTTTGGCAGTCCCTAAAGTGGAACCAAGACCTCTCAGCCAGTTTGGGTAATTACAATTGAAGGTCTCAGACCCTCTAAAATTTACTGCGGCCCCTCGGAGAGGTACAATATGACAATGTGGGCCATGAACCAGAAAATGTTGTGCACCTCTGCACTAGATGTTCAGATTTCATCCATAGAGCCACAATTTCAATGATTCTACCACCTGCCTCTTGTTCTGTTTCATTCTACTTCATTTCAGGTACAATTAGGAAAAAAACGAAAAAGGCCCGGAGATCTCGCAATCAGTAGAAGCAACAAGAGGTATTTCCAAGGTGTTTTGTTCAAGGGTTTGATGCATGTAGATGTACTGACTGCACATATTTTCATTGTTAGGCCGTGTTCACACGGCTTATTCCCGATGGATTTGTGCGCCTTATTGAGCGCACAAATCCGCCGTGAATAAGGGGCGGGACGGGGCCGGCCCCATAGACAGTGCATTGTCAGTTTCTCCCCCCGCGGCGGATTCGCCGAGCGGGGAGGAGCGACGGATTCCACTGTTCTCTATGAGAGCAGTGGATTACCGTAATTGCTGCCGCGGATTGCCGCCGTACTGCAGCGCAAATCCGGCGCGCAGCACGGCGCCAATCCGCGGCAGAATAAGCCGTGTGAACGGGGCCTTACTGCGTCAAGGCAATGCCAACATTTAAAGATGTCTTTCTTATCACAGACCCTCAATTAATGCAGAAAACTGATGCTAACAGTAAACCGTATGGAGTCGCTTTAATGATGACATTAGGAAATTGCACAATTGGTGATTCCACATAAATGTTTATCAGAAATGACCCCGATAACCCACAGGGCTGATAGGAATTCCTGTCTCCCTATCAGGGCCCCACATAGGCATCCTGCAAATGCAGTGCTGATACAGGCCATAGCATTCTTCTCACAAGCATTGTGAACTGTGTCAGCAATGTATACGCAAGCAATGTAGGAATGCTTACGGTTAATTGACTCAGAATGTCCTTTGTGTGGGATGTGCAATCATTACAATACATTTGGAAAGTATTACAAGTTTTTTTTCACACTAAGTTATCTCTGCATGTATAGCATTAGGCCGGGTCTACAAAGCATAGTTAAAATAATTTCGAAAATTCAACGGTATTTTAACTTTGCCACACTGCAGTTTTCAGCACGGGTTTGTGCTAAAAAAAACGCAGTCTGTTTTCGGACTTCCCACCGGCCCCAAAAATTCGGGCTCCAAGAATCCGCCAGAAGATAGAACATGTTCTTTCTTCCGGTGGAGGGCTGGGGGTTAGAAAACCCACAGTAGCAAATCCGTACTGTGTAGACTACAGCACAAATTTTCTATTGTGGTCTAAACAGCAATGGTTATAGTTGGAGTTTTGGCTGATTCTAAGTACTGAATCCACCAAAAATCAGACCATAGACCAGTAATGTGTAGACAGCCTTAGTATAGAAATATTTCAATCTGGATTGTCAAATGCACCAACAAAGTATCACATGGACTGGTAGCGTATAAGAATCTATGATGTATGGAACAGAAAAAAAGTTAAGGATATGTTCAGACACAGCCTTTGTGATGCGGGTTTCACTTTTTATTGGGCAGGATTTTGCTGCATTTTCAGACACAGATTAGCTCTATTTAATGAGTTTAATTTGCATTCTGGCTTTCCATAAGGAAACATGTCACTGTTTTTAATGCACTTCAGATTTGAAATTCATATCCGATAAAACAAGTGCTGCAGTTCAAAGTGTGAACTTAGGGCCTCATGTATGAAAACTGTCTAGGTGTAAGACTCTCATTAATGCCCATAGGAACTAATCAAAGCAGCCCTTTCATTTCATATGGTGCTCTGAAAAAATGAGAGGGGCGCTCTGATTGGTTGCTATGGACAATAAGGAAAGTCTTACACCTAGACAGTTTTCATACATAAGGCCCTAAGTGTGAACCTCCTTTGAAAACAATGGGATGCTTAAAGGGGTTGCCTCGCTACAAAGATTAGCTTTCAACATGTTGGAACACTAAATAAAGATGTTTTCCAAATATATTGCATTGTTCATTTTTTTTTTGTGAAGGCGCTACAAGTGATTTTATCACCTTCTGAGCTCTCTGGTTCCCCAAGTGACCGAACCGGGTACTTCTCCCCCCCCTGCTGTTTGTTCTATCTACAGGTCATGCAGCACAGAACTTCAGAGAGTGAAAGCTTGTTTATTATCTGACCTTTCAGACAAAAGCCAGTAATTACTGCTTTTTACTTAAATCTCATGCTGTCAGGACCAGGGAAGCATCTGAGTTAATCTAATTAGTAGAAGTCTGAATACAAGGAACTTATGTGCTAATTACAGACAGCATGACCAGGAAGTGACAGAGCACAGCAGCATTATTTCATTCATGCATCCTATGAAACTTTGAGATGAGACAACCCCTTTAAGATGCACAGTTTTTATGCATTTTTGATGCAGAATTTGCATGTGTGTGATGTGTGTGAACGCCTTTTACTAAACACTTCTCTATGCAGTGATAGTGTTCTCTTAATTTGTTTCCTTCAATTTTATATTGGGATCTGGTATAATGCTCAATAGAAAGCATAAACCAGTCTAAATCAGACCTGTGCAATATTGGAAGATGTGGGCCAGAGCCTCCCTGGACCACCCTAAACCTTATAGTACCGCCCATTTTGGTGTGTGGTTTACATAGATCACACTGTTCCCCCTTGCAAGCCGCCAGAAATGCTTTGGCAGGCCGTATGTTGTGCAGGCCTGCTTTAAAGAAAGTTACGGAATTATATCTCAAACCATCTACATACAAATAGTAGAAAATGATTTACCTCCATGACCAGGAAAACAGAGTTGGGCAATTCCTGCAAAACAGAGAAATAAAAATATACTATAAAAGCACAGAAAGAAATTGAATGGAAGTCTACATACGGCAATTCAGTTACAGCAGAACATAATATTCATAAAGTTCTATGAAAAAAAGATGACAAGGTTAGCGTCACAATACAGATATATCATCGATTCCTTATAGGGATTGTCCGGGTAAATGTTATAGAATGTTTTCAGGATAGAAAAAGCTTAAACTCACATCCAGCACTACTGCTGTCCTCTTTCTCCGATCTTCAAGTCACTGCTGCAGCGGTCACGTGCCCATTATTGATATCACCAATAACATCAGGCAATGGTACGTGAGTGCTGCAGTGGTGACGTTCCGTTTGGCTGGAGAGAGAAGAGAAGACTGGCAGAGACGGCGGACTGCAACAGCGCTGGGTCTGAGGTGAGAGTAAAGGCTTGGTTTAAATTGACCTGAACAACCACTTTGAAGGAGTTGCCCAGGATTGGAAAACTTGTCCCCAGTTTTTATGCAAATCTGCTTTCACTTCGATGGAGTAAAGCCAGGTGCGTCGCCAGGCAGTTTAATCCGGGGCTTGTGTCCAAGATAAAACTGCCTGTGCCCCGAACCTCAGCAGATTCCAGGTTGCTGCAGTGGGTATGGAACGCCGACGGTCTCTCCAACAGTATGTGTGTCCTCTAGACGCACATACAGTTGAAAGCTTCCGCGGAGCAGAGAATGCGCATTTCCTGCTCCGCAGAGTACTCTGGTGAGCCATAAACAGGCTTGCAGCCCTCCGGAGTACCCGGCACAGGCGGTGTGAGATCACCACGCTGCCTGCGTGGCATGATGACGTCACGCCGCCTGTGCCTATATCTATACTGGGGGCCCTATTACCTATCGATATATACTGGGGGCCCTATTACCTACCTATATATACTGGAGCTCCTATTACCTACTGTGGCAGAGTGGCTAAGAGTAGTTGCCTGTTTCTGCCACTAAGTGGAGTCATCCTGGTAGAGACGTGCCACCAAGAGCTGGCTCTTGGTGGGGGGAGCCAATGGTTATGTCAGCAACACTAGGTTGCTGACAGCTGTATGTAGCATGGCTGGTATCCAGCCATTATGGGTTGGCTTCCCCGGAACAGCGGCAGATGGGTGGGTGGCAGTTCCCGCGTCCCAGTTCTCCAGGTTCCATGTCGGGTTTTGGGCCAGTCTCTGGATGGCTATAAAAAGCCTGTCTTTCCAGGTGATCGGGGGGGCGTGGTCTGCTGCTTGCGAGTGGAGCAGTGGAGGAGCTGGAAAGAGGCTCTGGTCCCCAGAGGCTTAGGAGAAGCCAGAACCTGGCAGGAAGCTGGGAAAGTGTGGTGTGGTACTTGGCGTTAGGCCGTGGCCACGGACAGACAGGGACATTATAGATGTTGAGTAAGTGGCTGGACGGCCAAGGGTTTATTTTGTAAGTTCTTCTTGTAATCCTTTGTTGGAGTAATAAAGACTGGCTGAGGCCAGTTGGAAGAGAAACCTTGTCTCAGACTGCTATATTGGCGCCATTCCGCTTACCCAGGCGGCGATCCATGAGTAAACCCTCAAGAGCCGGTCCAAGATGGCGGCCGAAGGCATGTGAGTTGTCACATATGGTGGAGATATGCGAAGGGCATAATTGGCACAGCCTGAATGTTATGCAGTGCTGCGGATAAGAGTACAGAGACTGTGTATTTGCTGGAGTCTGAAGAGACTGTTACCTGTGCTGAAGATTTTTCACCATGGAGGAGCTTATTAAGTGCCTCAAGCAAGCAAATGTCCAGATGTTGCAAATGATGGCTAAACAGCAAGCCAGCACCTATGTTGCATCTATGCGTGCTCACAAAGAGGCCTTACAGGACATGAACAGGTTGTTGGCTCAGCAGGTGGCCAGGTTGACTGAAGCTGTCAGCGTCAAGAAGTCCGCAGAGGATGACCTGAGAGCCCGGATGTCTGTGAGAAAGGCCATGAGGAAGATGGCTGCAGGAGAGGACGTAGTGGCGTTCCTTGCAGATTTTGAGCGGATTGCTGTCCGTGAAAGACTGCCAGCCGAGCAGTGGGCAGATGTCCTGGGGCCATTTCTCACTGGAAAAATGCAGAGGTTCTACTGCGATGTGCCCCCACAACAAGCCATAGACTACCCCAAGCTAAAAGCAAAGATTTTGGCCAGTCAGGGGTTAACTGAGATGGTTTGGGAACAGAAGGGTGCAGAACCAGAAGTGGAGGAGTCCGTTGCTGAGGGCAACCACCCAGACTGCTATAAGGAAAAGAAAGGTCCAGCTTCTAGAAGACTGTGTAATCCTTACCAGCAGGGGTTAACTCCAGAACAAGTGGAGCTGTAGAGTAAGATGGAGGTTGCCGTAACCAAGGGCAACCCATTTCGTCAGCAGGAGCCTGCTATTACCATCCAGCAGAGGGAGCTGTGTTGGAGGTGCCATAGAGCAGCAGAATGTGCTCCTGACTGCCCTCTCAGGAGAAGGCCGGAGAGATTGCAGCCCCTAGCCTTGGAGTTCCAGGTGGATGCAACCCCACCCATGGCTGATCTGTTCAGGCAGCAGGAGAGGTCCAGACTGAACTCAGACCGCATACCTGGTAAGACTGTTCCACTTATTTATGCCATGGATTTTCTGACTGTCAGTCAAGTCCAGAATGTATCTCATCACCAGGGTGTACAAAATGGAGGCCCAGACACATTGCTAGGCCTGGGAAAGAGTCCTGAGGGTGGTGAGACTGCTAGATGTGGACTTGAAAAATCTGAACTGAATGGTTATGACATATATGCAATGCCGTTTATTGAAAATGTCAATAACATAGCTAACCTGCCTGTGATCCATGAGCAGGTCACACAACCTGAGCAGGGGGAGGGAAGCTGGGGCACAAGATCAGCTCCAGGTACTGCGTCCCTGTATGAACAAGCGGCTAGAGGTGCTGTAGCAGAGAGCAGCTCAGGTCTGCCCCTGGAAGTTATGGCTGTCAGGGCTAGGTGTGCAGTAAAGGCAGAGTGTGAACTAGCTCCTGAAGCAGTGTCAGCCCCAGCTATAGAGCAGACAAGCTCAAGTGTGCCTCTAGAGGTCATGATTAACAGTGCTGAGACTATGGCAGAGAAGGTATGTCCTGGAGTGAATGACAATCTGGAGACATGTGTTAACACTACAGGCTCAGGCGGAGCTAATGTGGTTGCTGATAACAAGGTTTCCTCTGCACCTCCTGCTGGAAAAACGTATGAGTGTGCGGGCCCTGAAGCTGGGTGTGAAGTGTCTGGAGTCCAGTTGGTGAGTGTGTCTGCCAGTGACCCCAGCTCATTGTGTGAATTTGAGGTTGAGAAAGATGTAGAACTATCCCAGGTAGAAGCTGAGAGTTCTACCTTAGTGATGGGTATAGGGGATGTGAGGGAAACATCTCCACCCATTGATACAGAGTGTCTGCTGCTTGGAAGCGCCAGTGAGAAGTGTGCGCAGGGGAAGATATCCTCTGTCACTGGTGAGGTGCCAGGTAAGGTCATCTTGGCAAACAAAGGGTCTATAGAGGTTGCCAAGGGTGACGCTGAAACCATTAGCATGCCTGCTGATTGTGGTGAGGTTTGTATTGCAGAATATGTAGTGCAATATAAACCTCCTCAAGTGGTCACCAAAAGTCAAATACCTGTGGCAGTCTGTAAAGTCCATGTGAGTGCCAGCGACCCCTGTAGTCATGCAAGGGTAGTGCATGGAAACAGACGGCGATTGTGGTCTTTCAGCTGCTGTGAGTCAGGTGTATGGAGGGACCAGCGAGCCCTCAGACATTAAAAACTCACCCAGTAAAGAGGCTGAGATTATCAGAAGAGGTCTCCTAGATGTAGTGATTGTCTGCAATAACCCTCTGAAAATTGACCCGCAGGTTATGGGTGGCACAGAGGTAAATGGTGTCACAGTCGGTCCTACTGCAGTGGAGAGTATCATCGCTGAGTTGGTCACGGAGATAGACCAGATGTCGGCTAGTAGCCAAGAGGCGGAGCTTCGTGGTCCAGAGGAGTTGGAGAAGGTAGCTGACCCTAAGGAGCAGGAGATGGTCGGTGAGGACCAGAGGACTTGTATTGTAGAGAGATCTTGGTTTCATCGTAATCCTGCAGACAAACAGGTAGTAGGGTTGGGCTCAGGTGCGCCCCAAGTGGCCATGGTGGATAGAAACCCTGAGAAGTGTGCTGTCCTTACAGCTTCTGGAAACCCTAGTATGGTTGCTGGGACAAACCAGGGGCCTTTTGCTTATGTGAGACCCAAGATAATGAAAACTCTGCCCAGTGGGCACAATGCCAAGATGGCCGGTGTGTGTAGGCAATCTACAAGGTCTGATAGCGCTGGTAACGGGGTTGTCATTAGTAACCCTGTGAATGTCAGCATACGGGCTGTGGGTGAGGACCTCCTTGTAGTAGAGCGTGCATGGGTTGTGACATCTATAGTAAGTGGCAGTAGACTGTCTGTTGCCCAAGGTGTGTTGAGTGCATGGTATGAGCCCACAACTGAGTTGTATGTGGACCATTTTGTCTCTGCCCCTGAGGTTGTAGGGAAGACGTTGCCCCAAAATAGGAGCTTTGACCCAGGAGGGAGCCTGGGCAATGTGAGAAAGCCCTATGGGCTTTATCAGAGGGAAGGGGTATGTGGCAGAGTGGCTAAGAATAGTTGCCTGTTTCTGCCACTAGGTGGAGTCATCCTGGTAGAGACGTGCCAACCCACCATCCTGGTGGGGGGGGAGCCAATGGTTATCTGTCAGCAACACTAGGTTGCTGACAGCTGTATATAGCATGGCTGATATCCAGCCATTATAGGTTGGCTTCCCCGGAACAGCTGCAGAGGGGTGGGTGGCTGTTCCCGCGTCTCAGGTCTCCAGGGTCCATGTCGGGTTTTGGGCCAGTCTCTGGATGGCTATAAAAAGCCTATCTTTCCAGGTGATCGTGGGGCGTGGTCTGCTGCTTGCGAGTGGAGCAGTGGAGGAGCTGGAAAGATTCTCTGGTCCCCAGAGGCTTAGGAGAAGCCAGAACCTGGCAGGAAGCTGGGAAAAAGTGTGGTGTGGTACTTGGCGTTAGGCCGTGGCCACGGACAGACAGGGACATTATATATGTTTAGTAAGTGGCTGGACAACCAAGGGTTTATTTTGTAAGTTCTTCTTGTAATCCTTTGTTGGAGTAATAAAGACTGGCTGAGGCCAGTTGGAAAAGAAACCTTGTCTCAGACTGCTATATTGGTGCCATTCCGCTTACCCAGGCGGCGATCCATGAGTAAACCCCCCAGAGCCGGTCCAAGATGGCGGCCGAAGGCATGCGAGTTGTCACACTACCTATATATACTGGAGCTCCTATTACCTACCTATATATAAAGGGGGGCCTATTCCCTATCTCTATATACTAGGGGCCTTATTACGCATCTACAGACTGGGGGACCCTATTACCTAGCTACAGACTGGGGGTCCTATTACATATCTACAGACTGGGGGACCCTATTATCTATATACCAACTGGAGGACCCTATTATCTATATACCTACTGTAAAAATACATGCCACAGTTCACAATGTCGTGTGAAAAATGCTGTGTGAACGCAGCCCTACTGAGCAAAACTTATCACAAAGGGCCCAAGCCCTGGATGTTTTAGGACAATGGCTGCAATACCAGACAAATCCCATGGACATGTGTGGTGCGGTTTTTGGAAGAATAAAGGCATGTTTTTCTAATTCTGGACAATTCGTTTAAATTGAGGAAAGAGATCACCAATAAATTATAAACATACACAGGTTATGTTCGCCAAACCGGCATATGATTGTTATACTTGGAGCAGTACTAAGTGTGGATTTCAGAGAAATAGGATGTGTTCATAAACAACTTATCTAGTCCTAGTTTCCATTGTGTCATACACCAGGGGGCTGCCAAACACATTTTGTCAGTGGATCCAACTAAACAGGATTTACCAACAGAAATCTTATGTCTTTGTCTAACTTTACATACGCAGCCAGTTACATAGGGCATGTATATAAACAACATGTAAAGAAACCTAATCAAATTAATATTTGTATGTTTTGCTGTTATTGAGGGGGCATTCCAGCCATAATGATTAGCTTTTAACATGTAGGTAAAAGGTAAATAAAGATTATTAACAAATACATTGCTTGATTTCAGAGCTAGAGCAGATTACACAAGCTTCCCTAGTTTCAGGACCACTTCTATCTGTGCTAGCAGCCCTGGCCAGATTGGTGACTCCACTCCATGCTGTGTCTTATCAGCAGCAGAAGAGCTTGGTTATCTTTCTTACTGACAAACTTTAACCCTTTAGAGCTCTGTAGTCTTCAGCCCTGCTGCTAAAACAACGTTATCCCCAATTTCCCTCCAACGGGCTCAGCTAGGAATAGCAGAGCTGATATGTCAGTCACTGCTGTAGAACTGCCCACAACCTAACTAGAAAGTGCGAGTCTGCAGCTGGCTATGAAGAGCAGGCTCTGTGAAACGGCATGAGAGAACAACCCTTTAAATGTACTTACACACAACAAATGTCAAAATACTCATCAGATTCAAAATCCTACAACTGCGTCGTCCAATGAGTATTCGGATGCGGTTTTCAATGTGGATTTTAGGTGGGTTTTTTTCCCTGCTGGATTTACAGCCAGAAAATGAGTCCCATTCATCTTTATGCGGTTTTGGATGGAGATCCGACATAGTAATGTTTGGGACACATTCTGTGACTTGAAATATGCCAGATTATTGAAGTTTTTTTGAAATTCCAGCGGTTTTGAAATGAAAGCTCAAGAAAATCCGAGTTATGTGGACTACAACTCGGATTTACAATTAAGTACTATGGGGATGGTTTACGGTCGGATTTTGACGGTTGTTAAAATCCGAATCCGTGTGGATTATCGACTGTAAATCTTTGCTGTATAGACAGATCCTTATGGGCAGGGTTTAGAGACATCATGCACAGATAAATTAGAACATGTTAGGCAGCATATCATATAGACACACAACAGATGTCTAATAATTGAGGGATCCTGTTTGTGGCACTTTATGAAAGACTTAAAATGAAAATACAGACACATTCATCTTATTGATCACATGTAGATTCATAGCATATTAGTTTTCTTTAATTTATACTTATATACAGGCAGTCCCCGACTTACACCGTTCCGACTTACATCTGTCCCCTAGTTACAAATGGAGATTTATGATGCATGCTGGAACTTGTAGTTCCATGTTCCACAGTAGATAGTAGCTGTGGAATGACAAGTTCCAGCATGCCACAGCAGCACATGAGGTGAAAATGAGACGAAATCTTAACAGGGGCACAGACAGCAAAACAAATGTAAAAACCCTTCCCTGCACGATCCAAAACTAAAAAAAAAAAACCTTTTGTGCTCAAGTTACATTTAATAAATCTACCTGTTCCGACTTACATACAGACTCATCTTAAGAACAAACCTACAGTCCCTATCCCGTTCGTAACCCGGGGACTGCCTGTATAAATATATAAGCCTTTTTCCGAATAATATGTTAGGCTAGGTCTATACAACATAGGACAAAACACATCCTAAAACTGTTCATATAGCTGAGTTTTCTGTCAAGTCTCGTCAAACTATGGTGGAAAAAAAACAACTTTTTTGCTGCGCTTTTTGTCACTTTTTTGCAAGATTTGGAAGGTTTTCAATCAGTTTTTGGCCCTGTTCACACGGCTTATTCCCGACGGATTTGTGCCCGTATTGAGCGCACAAATCCGCCGTGAATAAGGGGCGGGATGGGGGCGGGGCCGGAGCGCGGCGGGGCGCCGCTCCCGGGGCCCCATAGACAATGCACATTGTTTACAGGCGCGTACGGCCGCAAAATAATGTGCATGTCACTCTTCTCCCCCCACGGCGGATTCGCCGAGCGGTGGAGGAGCGACAGATTCCATTGTTCTCAATGAGAGCAGTGGATTACCGTAATTGCTGCCGCGGATTGGCGCCGTACTGAAGCGCAAATCCGGCGCGCTGTACGGCGCCAAGCCGTGTGAACGAGGCCTTCAGTCAGAATTTCAGCGGTTTCAAAATGCTAAAACTGCTGAAAATCCGTTGGGAAACCTCTGCTGTGTAGACATAGCCTAAGGCAGGATTCACACGGCAATAATTGTGGTACGTGTTTCACCCGCAATTACATCGTGTGTTCGGGAGCGGGGGGGGCATCAGCCCGCTGGCCCCATAGACATGCATTATTTTCGGCTCGTATACGCCATACGCCATGAATAATTGACATGTCCCTTCTCTCCGCTCGCCGTATTGTGCGAGCAGGGAGAGGAGACGTAATCCATAGTTCTCTATGAAAACTGTGGATTACCGTAATGACTGGGACGTATGTCGCCTCGTATTTAGCGCAGTATGGCACGAAATACGGGGTGAAATACGTCCCATTTTAAGCCGTGTGAACATAGCCTAAGAGGCACGTTGGCCTAGGTTTCTACAAGAATGCAGCGTATGGACATTCTATCGTGTTATCTTGGGCACAGGGTTTTGTTTGCTTTTCTTGCTTTCCTAGAAAGCGCTTTTCCAGGAAAGTCCGTCCTAGGGACATAAATAAATCAGCACATGTCTAGCCTCTGAAGGCAGGTGCTTTCAAACCATGCAGCTCATATTACAGTGCACTGTCTTACCTCCACACAGCATGATCTGTTGACCCCATTTTTCATGGGAAACGTGACTGTAATTCCGTGAGCTTTACGGTCCTAGTAATACTTAGCTACAGTGCCTGTAAAGTGCCAGAGGCGCTATTTTCAGAGCTCAGTAAAAGAACATTATTGTCCACTGTGCACGCACATATTTCATAAAAGAGCTGGTTTGTGCCAAGTAAATCAGATGCAAAGTGTGTTACTGCTTACTCAAAAGGAACATTTATTGTAATAATTTAATACAACATGAGGAGACTCTAAAATCCTGCTTTTTAATAGACATGTAGATGGTAGATCACTAAACAAGTTGTCAGATGTTATCTGTGCTTGCAGACAGTAATACTATTATCAGAAGAAAAAATGTAAGCAATGGATATGCATGAAAGAGCAGAAAAACTCAGGCAAGTCTGAAAATTCCTCAATACCGTGACGGGACAGACAATGGAAAATTAAGAAAAAAAAAAAAAACCAGGAGGTGGGAAGCGCACAAAGTTTATGTCTTTTTATGAACCATTGCGAAATCGATGCCAGTTGTAATGGGAACATCATTTCATAAGACAGGGTCATTGAAGCAGATTCGAGCTCAATGGAGGAAAGAGCATTTATAAACTAAAGCACAAAATTCGTGCACTTCTACATGCGGCATTGCCATCATCAGATTTATATTCCCTACACCACAGGTGTCAAACACAAGGCCCGCGGGCCACATCCGGCCCGCGGCCTTGTGTTTTCCGCGCCCGCAACCTCCCTGACTCCGCACAGCTGTTTTACCACAGCCGCGCAGAGTCAGTTAGCAGCTACACGCTCGTGCAGCTGCTGTCGTCTTCCCTCCCACCTTCTCCCTTTGTATGTACTGTTGCTCGGTGAGCACTGTACATACGCGTCACAGGGGCGTGACGCCCGCTTTACTCACGCCCCCTGTGACGCTGGGTCTCCTCGGCCGGCAGCCTCTGCCGCCGAGGAGATCTCTGGGAGCTGCGTGCGGGCGTAAGCGGCGTGACGTCACGCTGTCTTACACCGTACACCAGCTCCGGACCGGACCGTGCCGCGCCCCGCTGTCCTTTCCACCAGATAATGTAGTTTTTATTTTATTTTATAATCATTGGGGGGGGGGGCATGTATATGGCTACTGGGGGGGCTATATGGGGCATGTCCCTGGCTACTGGGGGGGCTATGTGGGGCATGTCCCTGGCTACTTGGTACCGTACTGGGGGGCTATGTGGGGGCATGTCCCTGGCTACTGGGTGGCTATGTGGGGCATGTTCCCTGGCTACAAGGGGGGCGCTATGTGGGGCATATTACTACCATGGCTACAGGGGGGGGCTATGTGGGGCATATTACTACACTGAGTACAAGGGGGGGCTATGTGGGGCATATTACTACCTGGCTACAGGGGGGCTATGTGGGGCATATTACTACCTGGCTACAGGCGGGCTATGTGGGGCATATTACTACCTGGCTACAGGGGGCAAAATACCTGTCATCTACAGGGGGCTTTATACCCACTTATCTACCTATAAGTGTCATATGTACCTATCTACCTATGGGGGGGCAATATATTCTTCCTGGTTCCCCTCAAGGGGCTAATTATAATAGCAATACTGTACAAATAAGGAGACGTTTACAGAGTTCTAAAATTGTCGGCCCTTTAAGGCCCTTTAAGGTATGCCGTGAGGCTGATGTGGCCCACAGTGAAAACGAGTTTGACACCCCTGCCCTACACTATCGAAAATGATCAAGTAGCTAAGAGGGTTGGCTAATTCTGACAAGCCAGCAGAAGGTACCCTCAGCCGACCAATGGAGCACCCCATACAGGCCTGGCACTTAAAGTGTATTTTCAAGTTAGGCATGCATCATAGAGGGAGGTCCAATCTTCGACCATCTTCTATGATGAAAACAGAAGTCTGGTGACCCCTTTTTGCCAATTCCCATATTCCATCAAGCTTAAAGCTATTCTCACCATGTGCTTTCACAAAGTCACAGGCAGCTTCAGACTCCCACTTCCTGTTCTACAGCAGTGATTGGCAAATTAGCTCTGCTATTCCATGCTGATCCTGATCATTTCCCCACGGTATAGAGAAATACCGGTCGGAAATCCCGACCGGTATTTGTTCTGTTCAGGGCCATGTACACGACCACATGGGGACGGCTTTTCTCCGTGGTTTGCGGAGAAAAGCCCTCCCCCGTCGCATTGACATATTCCACCCGAAAAACGGGCGTTAGAATGAACATATTCAATGTTTTTCTGACTGCCCAAGTCTAAAAAAACAGCCATCGGAAAACCGACCCACTGCACGGATTTTCCATTAAGGTCCGTTCTAAAGTTTGACAGCCGGCTTTCAAAATCGAAAAACCGGCTGAAAAACCGGCCATGGGGACAAGTCCTAATAGGAGTGCTGGAGGTTTGTAAACATCAGTGCACAATTCCACAGAGCACTAAAGGTTTAACGTTTGTAAAAATTTCCTGTCTGTCAGATAAGAAACAGAGCAGGGAGTGACTTAACCACCCAGCCACTGCTACAGCCTATAAGAAAAGGGAGAGGTGGCCGGTAACTAGGGAATCATGTGTGCCAAGGTAGGAGATAAGAACTGCTATAGTCAACGGCCTGCTTCCTGACACTACTTAAAGGGCATCTCCCCCGGCTTGCCAACAGCTTGCTAAGATTCTCAGCATCTTAAGTGATATTCTGTATTTCGTTCTACGCTTCTGAGCTTTGGCTTGTTCCTGGCCATCCTGTTTGTCTGCTGCCTCTCCCGGCCTACAGCCTGTGCCTCAACGACACAAGAACTTCGCCTGCTCTGATCCCCAGCTTATGACCAACTTTCGTCCTTTATTTATCCCTCTGGGAGCATGCCTGGTTGTCAGCTATCTCCGTAGGCGAATATGCCAGAGGTAGTGACCTGGGAGAACCCTGCAGCAAAGATGCAGATCCCTTGTAAAAGGGATTACAGGCTAAAGCCCAAGGGACTCCTTAGGCTCTGCTCCTCAGCATGGTTCTACACAAAAGCCCACAGCTCACCCAGAGGATCCGGTAAAGAATGGGGCTTTTCTAGTGAGGTCTACTGGCATGCAGAAAAACATAACAGGTGAAAAGGAGGCACTAAGCTCTAAAATGTAAATTCTCTCAGCAGCTGTTACCTCCATCTAAACCTGGTAACCGACAGGTGGCAACTTTCCTGGAAAAACATCAACTGGTAACTCCGGATGTCCGAAAATGACAAGACTATTATTCTTTCAAAGACGGACCCGAGCTGCGCCATGGAAACACGCAGTGGCGATCTCTCATGTGAACGCCGCTGCGTGTTCCTCATAGTCCGCAGTGATAACGTTTATCACTGCTAATTTTTTAGATCTGTCTCTGGGTCCGTCCCCGAGATGGATCCAAAAAGCGCTTGTAACACGGAGTGAAAACTCCACGTCAACAAGCCCTTAGCCCAAGAGGAAGAAGCTACAAGTTAAGAAAATAAAATATATACTTCTAGAGAACATCTAAGACACGCTTTACATCTGCACTGGAGGCTCATACATTGCTTTATGTCCTGCAAAAATGGACACAATACTGTCCCCAAACAGGCTGCAATTCTGGGCATCACAGGTGCAGACAGATGCTGGTGGCACCCACTGTGCAACAGATCCAGCAGAGTGTTTTGGCTTCTAACATGAACTAAAGTCACAATGGAAGTGTGAAAATAGCCCAGGGCTGCTCTCCCTTACTCATCAAAAAACGTCCATGCCTTCAATTCTGGCCAGAGACTGCTTTATGCTGTGAAGTCACTTTGCTTTTTTAAGTCCGTGCCAATCGTCCCTTTGTGACTATACTGATTACTGAACACAGAGCTATTCAATCCTAAACAGACATGACTGGGCAACATGCCTAGTTTCAGAAGAAAACAGCAGAATGCTAATAGCAAACCATCTTACATGCTGTACTTGTGACATGCGAGGCATTTTCTGAACAGCCTAAGTGTTCCACACAGCAGTCAATTTTTCCCATGAAGCAATATAAATTGCTGACTTGGGACTTCAGGCTTTAAAGACTACTTTTGAGATAAAAAAAGAAAGTATGTCTCTGCATAACCCTTTTTACATGACCCATTTGAGTGTTACAATAGGTCATCATAAAACGACCTATTGTTTAACTTATGATTTTATGTTAAACACATTTTTTTTTTATTAAAGAAAATGTATCAATATTTAAAAAAAAAAATTTTTTAAAAAATCCTAAAATACTGCTGTTTTCACTTTGGCCACCAGGCCTAATTATACTCTGACACTTCCTTTTCTGAAAGGGGAATCTCTCTCCTTGGGGAGAGCGCCTTTTAAATGTGTAGAGATTTGAAATGGCCTTTTTGCACTCCACTAGGCATCTGCATATCACAAGGCATTATGGGAAAGAAGCAGAGAAGCTTGAGTGCCCTCTATTGGATGTAACAAGTCCTCAATTTGCTTCCGAATCACTGAGTCTTTAGAAAGCAAAAGGGATATTAACCAAGCCAGTATCACTCATCTGCATATAGCTGTTTCAGGGTTTTGCCCCTCATCAATGCAGAGCAGAGTGTACTGGCTGGCTGGGTGGGAGGCAATGAGTGGCTCAGAAAGGGGAATATCTTTCCTTGAGGAGAGCCCCATATAGGTGTGGGGAGATTTGAAATTGCCTTTTTTGACTCCAGTGTTCTGTAAAGAAAACTTTCCACAGTTTCCTCATTACCTGTACAAACAGGGTTACGGTATGTTTACATGGCATATTTTGACACCTATTTTGGCACACAAGTTGCTCTGCAATAAGCACTAAAATATGCTTCAAACAATGTTCAGAGCACTTTTCATTAGTACCCATGTAAAATACGCGGTCCCACGACACGTATTTTACAAGCGTAATTGCAGCGCGGATTTTACAATGCTTTTACTCACGTAAATTCAAGTACCTTGTCAATTCTTGAGGTGCTTATGCGAGTAAAAGACCTAGAGGAACAATGGTCTACACCTACAAAAAAATGCTTCTAATCAGGTGTTTTTTGAAGTTGATTTGGAAGCGTAAATTTACACTTCAAAACATGCCATCTGAACATATCCTTAAACTGACAGGGGACACCAATGTGTATAGATAACACAGGATCCACCAGTCACAATAAGAGATCACAGCTCCCCCCTCTCCGCCACCCTGCACACTGACCTCTTCCCAGGTCACAGAGCATGACTAGAAAAACTCTCCTGTAGAAGTCAATAGAACGGATCCTGTTCAGGCTCCTATTTCCATGTAGCTTATGTAAAGCATCTCTCTAAATGCTTTAAAAGCAATTCATGGAAGAAGGTTGCACCCATTAACATATACAGAAAACAGAAATAAAAAAAACTCCAGTCAGAAAATTAAAACAGCTAAGAAGAAGAGAAAATGTATCAGTACTTTCTTTTAATTAATAAAAGGAATACATTGGAGTTAGATTCCAGTTAAGATACAATACTTGCATATGTTTGGTTTATACAGAAGTCTTAGGCCATGTTCACACAGCAAGGGTTTTCGGCCGGTTTATCAGCCGGTTTGCGGTTTTCCAGACCGTCTGAAAAACCGGTTGAAAATGAGCACAATTGTGCTCTATGGAAAACCTGTGCAGCGGTCCCCACTGCACGGGTTTTCCGCCGGCGGTTTTGTTCGCCGGCGGTAAAACATTGAACATGCACAATCTTCCGTCCGGCATCCATCCGGAAGATGTGCTGCTCAATGGGAGGGGGGAGGGCTGTTCTCCGCTTATCGCGGAGAAAAGCCGTCCCCCCTGCGGCCGTGGGGACGGGCGCAAAACAGGACAAATACCGGCCGGTATTTGTCCTGTGCTGTGTGAACGCGCCCTTAGTTATTATTGCTTAGCTTATCCTTTAAAAGCCCATCACTTTTCCTCAATCTCTTCAGTCAACTGGTTCATCAAGATTGGGAGCCACAGGCCAATGTAGAAGCCAAAGGTCATCCAACCTCTCCCACTATGCTGGTGACTCTCTTTGGCTCAGGGCTGAAATTCCACTCAACCCACAGTGACCCAGCTACAGTTTCCCCACAAGGCATAGGCCAAAATAATCTCACAGAGCCAACTCCCCACAGGGCTGTAGTCCCATATAGTCCACATAAACACTCCCCTCAGTCAGCTTAATGACTTTACCTCACGGCACTTTTCTTTATCAATTTCAGAAGACCCAATGCACAAATTCCACATAGAGACACTGTTATTTGCTCCGCCAACATGCAGACAAGCTCAAGCCCATTTCTCCCTCAGGCCATCAACAGGTTTTTCAGGTGCCTCATGCAGTCTCAGTACACACACTGTCTATCTGGCACCAAACATTGACCTTTTCTACACTCACCTCTGCCCCCGCTACCAACGTGGTGCCACAACATTTTACTACCATAACACACACAAGTATCATCATCAGGCTCTTCCTGGGTATAGGCCGACAGTGAGAAATCCTCCCGTAATCAACATATGGCACCAATGCCACATACTGCACCCTGCCAGCCCACTGTGCCATGGACTATAAGGTATATATATTTACTATTTTGCCATAGGCAAACAAACTCTATCAGTTCTCTATCTATAAAACACTAAAACGTAACTTTTATTATGTATAACTCAACCTCTATACACACTATTTAAAAACCTGATTTCTAACCTCACCATTTAACCCTTTCTACTTCTGAAGGAATAGCTCCTTTTCTATCATCAAGTCTGGTGGAATACCAACTATTAACAGGAAAGCCTTATATATACATATTTTTTTGGAGAATATGGACTGTAAGGTGCACAAACAGTGTGGGGCAAAGCAGAACACAACAGTACAATATATCCATACACCACATTTTTGCCAAAGTGATATGCATATGGCATTTTCTGAGGCTTCATATCTATTGATTAGATGTCTTTCATTTACTTACCAACAATATAAAAATGGATTCTGATTGCATTCATTAACTACAGTGAACTGATAATACAAGATGTGTTGTCGCTGGTATACAAGCTTTGATAAATTGGATAGATATTAAATATTTCTTTTACATTTGTATTACAAACAATGGGTTTTTAATAAACATCTACTGCTAGTTAAGAATGTGTTGTCACAAAACGATGTAGAGATCACTTTATTGCAGTCTTCTCCATTATCATCACACAGAGAACTACAATTAAAGGTAGCAGATGTATTTGAATATCACACATGACCCACCATTCACAATAGGCGAGTCACAGATCCTTCTCTCCTTCCATCAGGTCACTGAGCATGCCTACAACACTCGTCCATTGAAGTCAATGAGTCAGCTCCTGTTCATAGTATTCTATGCCCATATAACTGCAGTAAAGCATATGCCTAAAGCTGTTAAAGGGCCTGTCTCACTAAATTGATTCATCTTCCCTCAATCCTGTTTTTTTGGGTTTTTTCAGTTTAAATTCGGGGGCGTTTTTAAAGGGTTTCCACTTGGCTGAGTAGAAGCCAGGTCTGTAGTATAGAACTGGGCCCGGGAGCCTGTCAGGGGAATAAAAACAGGTCTGTACTATAGCGACCTGAGGAGCTAAATGCACCCCATACAAAGAGGAAAAATCGGAATGGTGGGACATTTTAAAAACCCTTTATATTGGAAAAGTGACTTTTTTTTGCAAGATTTTTAAAACTAAAAAAGCAATCCTTATAGCGAAACAACCCTTTAAAAGCAGCTCAGGCAAAACCCATATACTAAAAACAAAATTTTAAAAAATCAAAAAAAAAAACAACTAATAAAAATATATATTATTTTTAGGTAATACAAAATACTAGCGATACATTCCCGTAAGTGTTCTGTAAACCTGCAGTCACAGAAACAATAAGCTAGAAAGAACCCTTTCTTATCCTTCTCCACCTTTAATTTTCCCCCTTTTTTTAAAAAAAAAAAATTTTTTAAAAAAAAAAATCCCCCCTTTTTTTAAAAAAGGGAAAAAAAAATTAAAAAAAAAAAAATTTTTTTAAAAAAAAAAAATTTTTTTTGGGAAGGTTTGTTTTGCCCAAAAAAAAAAAAAAAAAAAAAAAAAAAAAAAGGTAAATTGTCATTTTGTATTCCGTTACGCCAACAAAATACAGACAGGGCCCTAGTAATGGTCAAACATACATTTATTGTGTGCAAACAGTGCTATTACTAGAGGAATGCTGTGCATTTGTGGGATCAAACATTAAAGCTTGTGATGAAGTTTATCCCACTTTCCTGTCTAATGCCAGGATAATGAACAAAGCCCTAGAACTACAATGAAGGCGTATCGGTTCCTTATATCCTACCACACCAAAGACTTTCTGGCTACCCGATAGTACCCAGTTTCCCCAAAAATAAGACAGTGTCTTATATTAATTTTTGCTCCTAAAGACAAGCTAAGACTTATTTTTAAGGGATTTTTTTTTTCTATGAACAATAATTCACATTTATTGTTGAACAAAACATCAACATGTATTAATATACTGCAGTGATTTCATCACAAACATCAGCATAAACAGCCAAACTCTGAATTGTATAAAAAAAAAAAATGCACTAGGTCTTATTTTCGGGGAAACAGTAATATAAGCCATTAGAAATCAAATCTGTTAGGCTGGGTCCACACAACCCTTAGGCCATGTTCACACGGCTTAAAATGGGCCGTTTTCGGCCCGTAATTACGCGCCGAAGTCGCCAATTACGGGCGAAAAGGCCCATTATTAAAGGTATTCACAGTTCTCATAGAGAACTATGGATTCGTTTTCCCCTCCCGCCCGGCGAAGCGCCGGGCGGGGAGATAATTGACATGTGAATTACTAGTGGCGTATACGCCCCCGCTAGCAGTGATTGTCTATGGGCCGGCAAAGTGCCGGCCCCCCCGCTTACCTCCCCCGCTCCCGCCCCGCCCCCGTCCAAAACGGCGTAATTGGGGCGGAATTAAAGTCCCCCAATTAAGCCGTGTGAACATAGCCCTTTGGCTGGTCTCTTTCCTGCGACTGTAAATACTGTTCGTAATCTACCGTATATACTCGAGTATAAAGCCGAGTTTTTCAGCCCAAAAAATGTGCTTTAAAAATCCCCCCTCGGCTTATACTCAAGTCACCCGTCGACACTATGGGCGTGCGATGGCCCGTGCGCGACAGGGACGCTTCAGTTATATCCTCAGGGAGCGCATATAACTGAAGGTGAGTGGGGCCCACAGTGTCCGGGCGCTGCGCTGGCCGGGCACTGTCCGCGATCCCTTCACCTACATCGACTCGTCCGGAGCGCATATAGGTGAAGGGATACCACTGCGGGGCACAGAGCGAGCGCTCCGTGCTCCGCAGTGGTCTCCGGGGGCCGCAGAATCACGGCCGTCCGGAGCTCTCGGCACAGGCAGCGTGTGTCATCATGCTGCGTGCGCGGCCTGATGACGTCACCCGCCTGTGCCGCGAAGATGCTGGAGAGCGCGCGGGAGGCCGGACGGCGAGGGAGACGGAGCAGCGGGAGTCAGGTAAGTGTTTTTTTTTGTTTAAAAAGCCTGCCTATATCTGCCTAGGGGGACTGTACCTGGCTATAACCTACCTAGGGGGACTGTACCTGGCTATAACCTACCTAGGGGGACTTACCTGGCTATAACCTACCTAGGGGGACTGTACCTGGCTATAACCTACCCTAGGGGACTGTACCTGGCTATAACCTACCTAGGGGGACTGTACCTGCTATAACCTACCTAGGGGGACTGTACCCTGCCTATAAAACCTACCTAGGGGGACTGTACCTGCCCATAACCTACTAGGGGGACTGTACCTGCCTATAACCTACCTAGGGGGACTGTACCTGCCTATAACCTACCTGGGGACTGTACCTGCCTATAACCTACCTAGGGGGGGCTGTACCTGCCTATAAACCTACCTAGGGGGACTGTACCTGCCTATAACCTACCTAGGGGGACTGTAAACCCGCCTATAAAACCCACCTAGGGGGACTGTAAACCCGCCTAAAACCTACCTAGGGGGACTGTACCTGCCTATAACCTACCTAGGGGGACTGGTACCTGCCTATAAACCTCCTAGGGGGACTGTACCTCTCCATAACTTGCTATGGGGGCAATTACCTGCCTATTGCCTGCCTATGGGGACATATAGCTTTCCTTTTACCTGCCTATAACGACCTATACCTGCCTATAACCTTGGCATATGGAGGACATTAAACTGCCCATACCAGCATATCTGCCTATGGGGGACATTAAACTGCCTATACCAGCCTATAACTGCCTATGGGGGACATTAAACTGCCTATGTAATTTTACGGATATCTATTTTTATTTTTAAAATTTACCAGTAGCCGCTGCGTTTTCCACCATAGGCTTATACTCGAGTCAATAAGCTTTCCCGGTTTTTGTGGCAAAAGTAGGTGCCTCGGCTTATACTCGGGTCGGCTTATACTCTAGTATATACGGTAAATAGAATCTGAACAGTATTGTACAGTCTTTTTTTTGTCCTGGTAATTGTGGTAGCTTTTTGCCACCCCCTGTCCTAGAACAGTACTATAATCATATAACCTGTTCTAAGTTTTATGGTCATTCCGATTTAAAATCCAACCTCAGAAAATCCAGGCTGTGTAGACTACACATGGCGATGGTTTACAGTCACATTTATGTTGATTCTAAATACTGAATCAGCTTTAAAATCCAACTGTAAACCAGTCCTGTGGAGACAAAGGACAAAATAATGTAAGATTCTTAATCAGTATTTGATCAGTAAGGTTATGTCTACGCAGCACATGATTACAGTCAGATTTTTAAGAGGATTCAATCTTTAAAATCCGCAAAAATCTGACCACAAGTTTGTGCCCATAGACCACAATAGAAAATCTGTGCTGTTGTCTACACAGCATGGATTTTCTACTGTGGAATTTCTTAGCCGCTGGCCCTCCATCAGGAGATAGAATATGTTCTATCTTCCGGCAGATTACCGTACAGTCAATCATTTCTCAATTTTATTTTTTTTTGTCAGATTGTGCAGAGATCTACCTACGCAATAGTTCACTCGATATATAATATATAGTTACTTCTATAGTATTCTTTCTATAGCTCCTCTACGGATATTTCTATAGATCCCCCCAACCTATATAGCGTGTGTGAAAATAAATATATATTAAATAAATATATATAATATAATATATATATATATATATATATATATATTTAACTACATAACAACACACACATACACACACACATACACACACACACACATACATATATATATATACTATATATTCACAACAACACACACACAATCACACATTTGTATATATCTATTTTGTAGAGAACTGAACAAATACTAAAATTGGCCCCGGTGGATTTTTAGCCTTCCTGTGTACTTTAATAGTAAATTTCTGAGTGAAATGCAGCGAATTATTGAACATGTTCCAAGTTTTTTGCAAAACTGTCGATACTGAAATCCGAAATTCGTGTCAACTGTAAAACCATGCCGTGAAGACTTCCATTTAAGGGCTAAGTTCACATCTGTATTGGAGGCTCCCAACAGACCAAAGTATCAGTCATTGCGGTATGTTGGCTAATCAAAGAGCTCCATCGTGACTGTATTAGGGTTTCCATTTATTAGCTATGATGTGAATAGTACTTAAAATAGTCATTTTTCCAAACCGACTTAATACACATGCCCTTTGTTTATCATCCATGAATATTAGGTGTCCGAGTCCTTCTATGGACAGGTAGCTCCTTAGGCTTGTGGTAAAGAGGTGTTCTCACCATGCTGTTTCACAGAGTCACAGCAAGCTCCAGGCTACCACTTCCTGGTTAGGCTGTGGATAGGTCTACAGCAGTGATAAGCATATTAGCTCTGCTGTTCCTAGCTGATCCTGTTAGGCCATGTTCACACGGCTTATTCTGGGACGTATTTCAGTCCGTAATTACGCGCCGGAGTGCGCCAATTACGGGCTGAATCCGTCCCAGTAACTACGGTAATGCACCAGTTCTCATAGAGAACTATGGATTACGTCTCCTCTCCCTGCTCGGCGAATACGCCGAGGGGGGGGGGAGATAATTGACAGGTCACTTTCTAGCGGCGTATACGCGCCGCTAGCAATGACTGTCTATGGGCCGGCGACGTGCCGGCCCCCCGCTCGCTCCCCCGCTCCCGCCCCCACGGCGTAATTGCGGGGCAGAATTACGCCCCGCAGTTAAGCCATGTGAACATAGCCTTACAGTGACAGTGTAAACAGTTTGTAAACTGTAATGCACAAAGCTACAGTGTTAAAGTTTATCAGTAAGTAATGTAAACAAGCTCCCATATTTCAAGGTAAGGAACACAGCAGAGAATGATGCCACCATCCTGGCCTCTACTAGAGCCTGTAAGAGCAGAGACAGGTGGCTGGTAACTAGGTAAGCTTGTTTACATAAGCAGGAGGTAAGATCTGCTCCTAACTCTGAAGAGAAGCAAATTTAGAAGAGTAAGGCATTTGGTAACAGTCTATATTAACATTTGCCTACATGTTTAAAGCTAAATCGATGAAATGGGAATACCCCTTAAATTCTTTTACACTAGGTTGCCATTGGTTAGAATAGTGTGGCCTGCTACGAAAAAAAAACCTGATGGAACTATTTTAAGTCGATATTAATTGACTGGTTTATCTTTACAGTGGATTTCACTCTATACAAATACACAAATTTCTAAAGAAAAGAAGAAAAAAAAAGTCAACAATTCTAACATTTGGTTGAGGCATGATAATTTCTAGGAGTGTGAACGGATCCCTTCTCTATTTGCAAAGAAGTGTCCATGGAGTTTGAGATGAGCCTAAACGGCAGTGTTTATTGGAGAGGTTGCCAAACAATAAATCACCATAAATTGCATTTCTGATAATCTGTATAAGAGATTCAGATTTAGAAAAAAATCCAGATGATCACCCGGGGGATTAGACACATTATGAAGTGGTGCAGTTTATGTGATTCAGATATCTTCTCAGAAAGGGAAGTTCTCTCCTTAGGGAGAGCGCCATATAGCTCATCTCAGCTCCTTTCCCATAATGCCTTGTGATATGCAGATGCTTTGTGGAGTGCAAAAGGCAATTTTGAATCTCCACCCACCTATATGGCGCTCTCCCTCGGGAGAGAACTTCCCTTTCTGAGCCACTCATTGCTTCCCACTCAGCCAAGCCAGCATCACTCTGCTCTGGACTGATGAGGGGCAAACACCCAGAGACGGCTGTCTGCAGATGAGTGATGCTGGCTTGACAAATATCCCTTTTGCTTTCGAAAGACCCGGTGGGTCAAAAGCAAATTGTGGATTTGTTATATCCAATAGAGGGCCCTTGAGTGTCTCAGCTCCCTTCCCATAATGCCTTGTGATATGCAGATACCTTCTGTAATAGGAAATGATGAAGAAAATGTAACTAATATCGCATCCAAGGCGCTAGTTATATGACCTATACACACAGCCATAATACAACCATGAGGCTGTTTTTTTCCCTACAATAGACTCCTCAACAATGAAATTGCAGCACCAAGAAGGAAGTGTCTTAAATTATTGATCTCCCAGGATTGATAGACATGTTAATGATATCTAAATGATAAAAAATGTCATGCCACGCTGGCCCATAGACTTTCATTACTAGCGGCTGGTAATTCACATGTCACTTATCTCCCCCCGCGCCGTATTCGCCGAGCAGGGAGAGGAGACGTAATCCATAGTTCTCTATGAGAACTGTGGATTAATGTAATGACTGGGACGTATTCCAGCCGTAATTTGCGCACTCCGGCGGGTAATTACGGACTGAAATACGGCCCATTTTAAGCCGTGTGAAGTCCTATGCATGCAGCAGTGTGTCATCTAGTATGGTTAGAATGCTTTTCTGGTCCTGACCGCCCCTTTACCCAGACAGAATGCTGCTTATGCAACTCATGCTATGCAGAGAGAAATTCAGTCTATTAGAATGTGTGGAGTGAATGAGTTCATGTTGTAATTAATCTCTGCTGTCGCACAGTTCTTAACAGTTCTTTTTAGTTATTTAAAAAAGAAAAAAAAGACGGGTGAGGAGCAATGAACACGAGGGCTGCTTAGAGTCATGTTTCATTGAGCCTTGCACAAACACGTCTACCTATTTATTGAAACCCTGCAATGCTACAATTTTGCCAGAAATAGCTTTAAAGACAATCAGGCTGAGTACTGATTCTACCACAGATTTTCCAGCAGATTTCACCTCTATATGTTAAAAGGGTGAAATCTGCAGTTAAAATATTAGCAGCAAACCTAGAACATAATTCACATGCTGTAGATTTAAAAATTCACAGCATGCTTGGTTTTCTGCCACTTATGGATGGAGTGCTCTGAACTCTACATGATTTTTACAAAAAAATCTACAGCAGATCTGGAGTTACTGAACTCACTCTTAGGGCTTGTTCACACGGAGTTTTCACTCCGTGTTACAAGCCCTTTACGGATCCGTCCCTGGGACCGACGGGACGGACCCAGAGACGGATCTAAACAATTAGCAGGGAGATTCTCCCTGCTCGCTGTGTGAAAAGCGCAGTGGCGTTCACATGACAGATCGCAGCTACGCCTTACAAAAGCGCCGCTCGCATGTCAATTCTTTCAGAGACGGACCCGAGCGGCGCTTTTGAAAGCCGAAGCTTGCGATCTCTCATGTGAACGCCACTGCGCTTTTCACACAGCGAGCAGGGAGAATCTCCCTAATTGTTTAGATCCGTCTCTGGGTCCGTCCTGTCGGTCCCAGGGACAGATCCGTAAAGGGCTTGTAACACGGAGTGAAAAACTCCGTGTGAACAAGCCCTTAGGGCTCTTATGTTCAGACAACGTTTTTGGACGAGGTTTTCGGAGCGTTTCCTTGCCTAAAACCTCGTCCAAACCACATCAAAACCTCACTTGAAACACGCTTCTTCAGACGAGGTTTTTGATGAGGCTTTGGATCAGGTTTTCACCCATACAAATGAACAGCCAGGACAAAAACGGTGGCGAAAATGTGCCAAAGGCGCGCTAAAAACCACGCAGAAAACCGCGCTTCAAGAATTGACATGACACTTCTTTTTCATTGCTTCCAAAGAAGCGTGTAAAAACCTTGTCGTGTGTGAACGTTTTGGAAGCATTTTGGACGAGGTTTTGGGTGAGGAAACGCTCCGAAAACCTCGTCCAAAACAGCCATGTGAACATGCCCTTAAAGTGGTTGTCCAGTGGGGGAAAAAAATAACTTTTTTCTCTCGACAGAATTTCAGTGTTTCCTGGACAGATTTGAAACAGCTGTGTCAAGCCCAGGAGATCAGGTGACTATAGGGGTTTGTTATTTTTCATGACAGCCTCTAAAAGGGCTTTTCTCACTACAATTATTAGCTTTAAACACGTGGGAAAAGGAAGACTAAGGCTATTTTTAAAATACATTTTTGTTTTGATTTTGCTTTGGTCAGGAGACAGATAAGATTTTATGACCTTTTAGAGTACAGAAGTTTCTCGTGGTTACTGACCACCTCTCCCCATTTCGCCCTCCTCTGTCTCTTATCTGACTGACCCAAGCTGCTGTCAGCCAGTTTCACAATGAGGAGTCACTCCCTGCAGACTCTTTATCTCTAGCAACGGCGTTGAATTAACTAAATGAAAAGCTTTGACTCTGTAGAGCTCTCAAGTCTTGTGTACTACACTGTCTAAACCTCCCGAACTCATATCACTAACAGGAATAGTTAGGAATAGCAAAGATGATATGCTAATCACTGCTATAGAACCACCCACAATCTGATCAGGAAGTGCGAGTCTGAAGCAGGATGTTGGACTCTGCGAAACTGCATGATAAGAAAACCCCTTTAAAGTCCCATCCCTTTGGTTCTTTCTTCCAATGCTTTCAACCTGAGGAAGAAACTGGGGGAGTACACAAAGACTGGGGTTGGGAGGAAGAAAGATGGCTCCTGATTCTTGAAGTTTTACAGATTAAATGGTAGACACTTTCAAATAAGAAATTCTGTTGCTTGGGAGCTACATATAGCACAAGAAGTGTACAAATAAACACAGAAAACATCAGAGGGACATGAATCTAGACTCAAATGAGTAATTTGAAATGTATTATTTTAAAACTTGATTCACCAGACAACCTCTTAACTAACTTATTCACGGTTCCTGACATATTACAGAGTCATATGGAGAGGTAAAGATGTAATTTAGTGACTCTAGATTTCCAGGAAGTGGACATATAATCAAAAATGCCAGAAAGAGGACTAGTCCGAGCTGGAAATAATGAAATAGTATACACTGCAATGTTTTTCAATGCTCACTTTCCCGTTGGGACTGCACCTCTAAAATAAGCCTAAGTGGGTACAGGTGGAGCTGAGCAGGCTGATATATTTAGACTTGCAATATATAGATTTAAAGATGCTGTCTGGGTTCTAGTAAACAAAGTTTACCTGGTAATGTATGTTGTGTCCCAGATCTGCAGCACTGCTCCATGGTAAGGCTGCGTCAGGTTATAAAAACATGAGATAACTGCCCCGATAAAGGTGACCCCAACAGGTACAGGTTATGATTTCCCTATATCAATGCCTGATAGGGTAGAGTAGAGTGACCAAGGTGCAAAATTTAAAGTAATGAAATTATTAGCATATCCCTTGCACTACTTGTTGATCCTTTATACAGAGCTTCAAAAAATAAAGAGAAGACTCAAACACAATGTAACTTCAAGTCAGTCACACATCTGTGAAATCAACCTGTCCAGTTATGAATCAACACTGATCATGAATCAATTTCTCCTTCTGTTGTGCAAATGGAACGGACAAAATGTAGAAACGATCGTCAATTAGCAAGACAATCCCTATAAAGGAGTGGTTCTGAAGGTGGTGACCACAGACCATTTCTCTGTTCTCATCCTTTTTGGCCGTTTTAGTCACCTTTGCATTTTGTCATTGGTCTCCCCCCTAAAGGTAGCATGAGGCAGTGTCTACAACCCACAGAAGTTGATCAGGTGGTGCTGCTCATCCAGGATGGCACATCAATGTGAGCTGTGGCAAGAAGGTTAGCTGTGTCTGTCAGCACAGTGTCCAGAGCATAGAGCAGATAGCAGGAGACAGACCAGTACTGTACACCAGGAGACGTGGAGGGGTCTGTAGGAGAGCAACAACCCAGCAGCAGGACCACTACCTCCTCCTTTGTGCAAGGAGCAACAGGATCAACAGTGCCAGAACCCTGCAAAATGACCTCCAGCAGACCACTAATATCCATGTGTCTGCTCTAACTGTCAGAAACAGACTCCATGAGGGTGGTATGAGGGTCCGACGTCCATAAGTTGGTGTTGTGCTTACAGCCCAACATCATGCAGGGCAAGAACACCAAGATTAGCAGATTCGACACTGTCGCCCCTTGTCTTGAGGCATTTCCACTTAAGTTGGATCAGCATGAAATATGATTTTCCACTTTGATTTTGAGTATCATTCCAAATCCAGACCTCCATGGGATATTCATTTTTATTGATCATTTGTGTTTTATTGTGCTCATCCGTAGGCAATGAATAAAGAATTGCAATTGGAATATTTGATTGAGATCTAGAATATGGTATTTTAGTACTCTATTTTTTTGAGCAGTATAGAAGGCTTTTATCAAAAAACAACAATATATGTATATATAGGTAAAAAAGGAACCATCAACTAGACAGCCACCAACAGATAAATTAAATACCAGAATTTCAACAGAATAAATTCCACAATCACCAGTATCTAGGTCAATAAAGTTATGTATATAGGTAAATCACAAAATTCTGACGCGTTTCCCCTAGAAGAAAGTCCAAGGTTCATCAGGACTGACTAACCAAATTTTGTATATAATAAAATTTAACATTTAGGGCCTTGTATGTGAAAACTTTCTAGGTCTCAAATTCACTTTGTTGCCCATAGCAACCAATCAGAGCTCCCATTTCAGTTCATATAGTGCTCTAGAAAAATGAGGGGTGCGCTGATTGGTTGCTATGGGCAACAAAGTTTTAGACCTAGACAGTTTTCATACATGTGGCCCTTAAAAGAGACGAAATATATGCAAATCAATGTACAGAAATACCAAGGTGGGTGACAGTAGTGCCCAGGTTAGTGCCTTTCTTTTTGTACAGGCATAAATTTCACAAATTAACATGTTTGATTCCCTGGAGGAAAAGCGAGTGGCGCGAAGAAACATGTCAGGACATCTTTTGCTATTCACCTCTATCTAGGGCAAGTGTGTAGAAGGGACAGTTTGCCTACCTAAGGTACTCCCAATTATTTATGCCACATACGATTTGTACCTTGGCTCTACTGTGACCTACCTTATTATTTCTGAATATTGATTTTCATATATTTATTCTCTTTTAAGGATTGACATTTAATTTGGTTAGTAAGTTCTACGGTATGGTGTATATTTTGGGTCTAACAACTTGCGGAATATGTTCAGCCATTTTTCTAGTATCAAGGAAAAAATGCCCAATACTTAGTATTTCCCAAGATGGTATAAAAAATAGCCGGTATTCAGTAATCTCATATATGCAACATATTAAGGTAACAGCACAAAGTTCCCATACCATTATCACTTATAGTTTTAAGCCAAAAAGACTGGCTTATATTAAATTGGTTGTAAGCAACACAAATATATTAAAAACAAGCAATGTAAAATCAGCTCAACCATATCAGATGTTATATGCTTGAGGGAGGCACGATTGGGGAGAATCAGCAGCAGAAAATTGGATTAACCAGCTTTCCGATCAAGGAATGGAGCACAACAGGATGGTAAATTCTTGTTAAAAATGTTTTCCTTTATTACAATCCATTTAAATGAATGATTAATTCTGCACACATAAAGGGTTGTATCCAAATCACATATCGGTTTCTGTGACCAGCATAACTGACGCGTTTCGCGTCAATGACCCTTACTCAACACAAATATAGCCCAAGGGTGTTTAGCATAGGAGACCCATTCGTTTACTAACATCCTTAAAGGGGTTGTATCATTTCATTAAATGGTCTTCAGAATAAGGCTGACGGCTCTACTAATTTACATTCTGTTCGGCCCCTGGTCGTATTCACGGGAGCGTGCATTCCTGCCTCTCTCACTCAGAATAAGGGGCCGGCAACAATTTCACTCTATACAGCCACCAGCTCCTCCGTGACTCTGCAGCTACTTCTACAATCAGAAAACAGCAGAGTTGTGCCTCGGTGCCTTGTGTGAACATAGAAGGGAGACGGATCTGTGCTCTGGAGGAGTTCATAAAAGACTCGATTCAACTGTAACAAACCTCCAGCTGTGAGAGGAGAAGAGATCAGTGCTCTGAGTTCATAAAAGACTCTAGACTGAATGCAGGCCTGTGGTATGTAAACAGCTCTTACAAAATAAGACTGCATAGGGGGAGGACAGTGACATGTGGACTCAGAGGGGGAATACACTGACTTGAGAGCGAGCATGAACAGAGAAGGCAGGAATGATGTCATCCCCCTTCAGTTAAGAAACACCCAGCTGGGAGGGGAAGAAACGCCCCTGGATTTCAGGAACTGAGAGAATAAGGCCAGGTTCACACAGCTTAAAATTGGACGTATTTCAGTCCATAATTACGCGCCGAAGTGCCGCTGGAATACGTCCAAGTCATTACGGTAATCCACAGTTCTCATAGAGCACTATGGATTACGTCTCCTCTCCCTGCTCGGCGAATACGTCGAGGGGGGAGATAATCGACATGTGGATTACCAGCGGCGTATATGCGCCACTGATAATGAAAGTCTATGGGCCGGCGAAGTGCGTCAGCCCGCTCCCGCCCCGCCCCCACGGCGTAATTACGCCCTGCAAATACACCGTGTGAACCTAGCTTAAAGCTTTAAGAAAACAGCCGAACTGATGAAGTGATACATCCCCTTTAAAGAGTATTATACTATACTAGTACAGCACATCCATTCTTCCACTGTGACTTTTTTAGGAACGACATATGTTCTGTTTTCTGTGAAGTGATAATTTAATAGTAATAAAGTTTGTAAGTTCTATGAATAATAGACAAGGAGGAAATAGGACAGATTTTTGTTGCCAATTCTATCTATTTTTAATAGGAATGTTTCTCTCCAGTTACCCATTGTAGGAGATTATGCAAGTTTTTGATACCTAGACAATTTTTAGAGACTTCTGGGCTGTGTCAAAAAGGTTGTGGCTCTGTAGAAATGGGCGCGATTTCGGTGCAAATTAGTCTAAATTTCTGCTATTAGCTGACTTAGGCACTCTAAAGATGTGCCAGATTTAGCATACAGCTGAGCCCCTGTACTAAATCTGGTACATTTTAAGACAGCTTAGTCTAAGTTTACACTAAGTATTAGACAGTATTAATAAATGTGCCTGGTATCCAAGGAGCATGTCAATGAGCAACAATGGGCAAAAAACAAACACAGAACCTGCTTCCTTATGGCGCTCCTAACTCCCTGCTGCTTTGTGTACATCTCACACTGCTAAGACTAGGATAACACATTTCAGGTTTTCGTTTATGTACATGCCAGGCCGGAAACGTTAAACGGATGGCAAGAATAGGCATCCATATGGTCCCATTGTAAAAAAAACAAAAACAAACAAAAAAACATATACAGTTTTTTTTTCTGAATGCTGCGGTCTAGAATACTTTTGGCATTTGTGGTATTCAGACGTACACCAGCCAAATGGAGGTCAAAAGAGCACCCTTTTGGCCTCCATCAGGCCATTTAATCCTATGGATATGTTTAGCGTATACTTTGGGGGCTTTACCGCCATACACCACCAACATGATGTGAACCTAGCTCTAGAAGATCACTGCCCATGTCCGGCAGTACTGATAAAAAAATACTCTTAAACACCAAAAGAAATGCGTTCATTATTCTTCTGCATAGAACTATATGGCAGAACATTGGCAGTAGTGTCCACTGAGTATTGTAGAAGCAAAGGAATGACAGTAGAGAAAGACCACATGGTCCATCTAGTCTGTACTTATTATTTGTATCTTATGATGGATGCCTGTTTATTGTATTACTAAAATGATTTATTGGTGTTATTTTAGTATACACTTTCATCTAGGTTACATTCCTGGATGAAAGCTTTTAGAAGTCTCCGACTATTATACATAATTTTGTTCATTAGGCTGCTTTCACATTACGTTTTGAGGCTCTGCCACTGATGGGGTATGTTCACACAGGGTAATTTTGGCACATAAATTACGGTAATCCATAGTTCTGATAAAGATCTATGGATTACGCCTCCTCTTCCTGCTCGTACAATACGATCGTATTGTACGCGTGGGGAGATAAGCGACATGTCAATTATTCGCGGCAAATACTCGCCGCGAGTAATGAATGTCAATGGGGCCGCCGGGCCCCCCGCGCCACGTGAGTACGTGCGTATAAGCGTGAGCTCCTGAAACACACGATGTACTGCGGCACGTGCTGTATGCACTGCAGTACATCGTGTGAACATAGCCTTAAGGTAGGTTCTCAAGGCATATTGTGTTGGGCACAGGTAAGTGCCACAATATGCCTTCTTTAGTGCTGGTGAATGTATGTACACTTACCATGAGGAAGCTTGCTGCCTTCTATACACTTCTATTTCTTGGCTGAGGAATACAATCATTAAATCATAGACATCTGAAGGACGACAATGACACTCAATGAGTGCTGCATTTTACTGGATTTGCAGGGCATACTTCGGCGCAATTACGTGCTGAAGTACACCCCACAAATACACCGGGTGAACACCCCGTTTATGTTTAAATAACTTTACAAAGGCATCCAAACTTATAGCCTACACCATAGTATAAGACCAAACTACCTACATGTGACTAGGTTTAGCCTGTTTTACGCCAATACACATTGGGCCTCATGTATCAAAATGGTCTAGCAGGAAGACTGTCTGTTGCCCATAGCAACCAGAGCTCAGCTATCTTTTTTTGTAATGCTCTGGAAAAATAAAAGCCGAGCTCTGATTGGTTGCTATGAGCAACAAAAACAGTCTTACTTCTAGACAGTTTTCATACATAAGGCCCATTATATTTGGAGGCAGAAAAGTGTAATAGACTAAGCTTTTTTTTTTCTCCCTTAACTAAAATGAACACTGCCATAAAAAAGACCAAACATCATTATACATAGGATACTTTTGGTGTATAAATGCCTATGGCTACACTGTATACATTTCAATACCTTTTTAAATGTAATCAGATATACCGACTATACATATGAAGGCTCCATTTGTAACATGTTTCAGGACTTCATTGCTGGTTTATGTCCTCATACACAGCCTGCCATATTCTATGCTGTGTTAGGCTCAGTTCACATAACGTTCATCAACTAGTCTGACGTACACTTTATTAAAATAAAATCGTATACATTGGACTCCTATGGCTGGACGTATTGCTACAGTATATGTCTTTGGTATCTGTTTCATGACCTCATGTAAAACCGTTTTTTAAAAGATTGAAGACGCAGGGTGCTGTGTTTTTCCAGTTGTAAAAAACAAACATACACGTTAAAGTATGTCTTTATTTTTTAATTATATGCCAATTGAAATCGTATACTGGTGTATGTGCCCACGTTTGTGTCTGTCAAAAATAGAAACCAAACCCACCCAATCAAGATGCAGGGAAGATTGTGACAGCCAATAGAGAAGCAAGTTTAATAGATTAAAAAAAAAAAAAAAATAGCAAAAGTGGTTGTCAAACAGCAGCTCAAAACAGTGTACGTTTGGGATACACTTAGGGCGACATGTATGAACGCGGCTGCGCCAGAGTTCTGTAGTAGACCAGTTCAATAGATATATGAACAGTCGTACTCCAAACTTTGGAGGCCGTTTTGGGGGCATCGCTCCACATTAGTAGAAGTAGACATATTTATGATTCTTTGACGCCAAATCTAGGCGCAGAACAGTCAGACCAGGGTAAAGGTGATCTGCCTGAGCCAGACTTGTGGTATTGGCAGTACAATGCACCTGTATGTATGACCTGCAGAAGAACAGGGTCATACATTCTGGCGCAGTCTACACTACCTTAAAGCGATGTAGAACTAGTCTATCAGCGCCAGGATTCATACATGTCGCCCTTTAGTGTATAACTTATATAACAGTCCCGGGCATTGTACGGCCACATCCAACCAGCTAGCTAGGCTGTACACTTCCCAGGTCTGCTTTACACCATATTAATAGTAGCACTGACGGCCCGCCTTAGCCGGGTAGCGCGGGGAGGCCACGACGGGCCTTCAGCAATACTATTAATATGCCCAGTATTAGAATTGGGCGGCGGTTGCCTCCGCTCGGCTGCACAGCCTAATTACACTGTGCGGGTGAGGAGCTGCCGGAGGTGTAGCAGGCAGAACAGGAAGACGCTCGGCCGGAAAGGAGGAAAGGTGAGCATTAGTGTTGTTATTTTTAATGGCGGTTACCTGCCTGAGGGGCCATATATCTATATACCTGCCTTACTGAGGGGCCATATATCTATATACCTGCCTTACTGAGGGGCCATATATCTATATACTTGTCTTACTGAGGGGCCATATATCTATATACCTGTCTTACTGAGGGGCCATATATCTCTATACCTGTCTTACTGAGGGGACATATCTATATACCTGCCTTACTGAGGGGCCATATCTATATACCTGCCTTACTGAGGGGCCATATCTATATACCTGCCTTACTGAGGGGCCATATCTATATACCTGCCTTACTGAGGGGCCATATCTATAGACCTGCCTTACTGAGGGGCCATATCTATAAACCTGCCTTACTGAGGGGCCATATCTATAAACCTGCCTTACTGAGGGGCCATATCTATAAACCTGCCTTACTGAGGGGCCATATCTATAAACCTACCTTACTGAGGAGAGATATATATACACACCTGCCTTACTGAGGAGAGATTATATATATAAGGCAGGTGTGTGTGTGTGTATATATATATATATATATATATATATATATATATATATATATATATATTAATACACACACATACACACACACCGCACGTTACTGAGGAATATATATATACCTGCCTTACAGAGGAGATATATATATATACCTGCCTTACTGAGGAGATATATATATACCTGCCTTACTGAGGAGAGATATGTATACCTGCCTTACTGAGGAGAGATATGTATACATGCCTTACTGAGTGGACCTATATATACTTGTCATACTGAGTGGACCTATATATACATGCCTTACTGAGTGGACCTATATATACATGCCTTACTGAGTGGACCTATATATATTTGTCATACTGAGTGGACCTATATGTACATGCCTTACTGAGTGGACCTATATATACATGCCTTACTGAGTGGACCTATATATACACCTGTCTTACTGAGGGGAGTCTTGCCGTTTTTAAGTAGTTTTTGCGCACACATAACAAATGCCAATCACCACCGAGTTTAGTGTCCCTTTATAACATGCACCTGGCAAGTGATAACATATACACAGGTGCAAACCGGAGTTCTGCACTTTGCCCACTCTCCCCTTTCTGTCCAGGTTCCAACTGTGTCTACAAAGCATTGACAATGTAAATTTGTTCTTTTAATCGGCACATGTAAACAGGAGATTGCCAAGCACTAGGTGCTCTCCAAGGGCACAGCAAGTTTGCCAGAGTTTTGGTTTAAAATTTATAATGTAGTTGGCCATGAAATGAAAGAGTGCATAACCCTTAAGTTGAACATCTGCATCTACACAGCCCAAAAAAATAACTATATTATGATCCTTATCTTAACTGAGATATAAAAATAACCATATAAAATATAAATAAATAGTCACAGGTTTTGCAGTTACAGACCTTTAAGCTACATAGTTAACAGATCTAAGTGCTAAAGATGACACTACAGATACATAAATGTCCAATGACTCCCTTTATTAATCATAACTGAGGCTGGACAAAAGAGGAAGGAGGATAAAACAAGTCAAGCATTTGTGTTGCTCTCTCTATTCAGTACAGTCATGTCCAAAAGTTTTGAGAATGATAGAAATGTTATTTTTTACAAAGTCTACTGCATCAGGTTTTATAATGGCAATTTGCATATACTCCAGAATGTTATAAAGAGTGATCAGCTTAACAGCAATTAATTGCAAAGTCAATAGTTGCCTAGAAAATGAACTTTTCCCCCGAAAACACATTTCAGCTTCATTGCAGGCCTGCCTTAAAAGGACCAGCTAACATCGTTTCAGGGATTGCTCCATTAACACAGGTGTGGGTGTTGATGAGGACAGGGCTGGAGATCAATCTGTCATGATTAAGTAAGAATCACACACCACTGGACACTTTAAAAAGGAGGCTGGTGCTTGGCATCATTGTTTCTCTTCTGTTAACCATGGTTATCTCTAAAGAAACACGTGCAGACATCATTGAACTGCACAAAACTGGCCTACCAGGGAAGAGTATCGCAGCTAGAAAGATTGCACCTCAGTCAACACTCTATCGCATCATCCAGGAATTCAAGGAGCGAGGTTCGTTCCATTGTTGCCAAAAAGGCTCCAGGGCGCCCAAGAAAGACCAGCAAGCGCCAGGACCTTCTCTTAAAAGTGTTTCAGCTTCGGAATCGGGCTACCAGCAGTGCAGAGCTTGCTCAGGAATGGCAGCAGGCAGGTGTGAGTGCATCTGCACGCACTGTGAGGTGGAAACTCTTGGAGCAAGGCCTGGTGTCAAGGAGGGCAGCAATGAAGCCACTTCTCTCCAGAAAAAACATCAGGGACAGACTGATATTCTGCCAAAGGTACAGGGAGTGGACTGCTGAGGACTGGGGTAAAGTCATTTTCTCAGATGAATCCCCTTTCCGAATGTTTGGAACATCTGGAAAACAGCTTGTTCGGAGAAGACAAGGTGAGCGATACCACCAGTCTTGTCTCATGCCAACTGTAAAGCATCGAGAAACCATTCATGTGTGGGGTTGCTTCTCAGCCAAGGGAATCGGCTCTCTAACAGTCTTGCCTAAAAACACATCCATGAATAAAGAATGGTACCAGAATGTCCTCCAAGAGCAACTCTCCCAACCGTCCAAGAGCAGTTTGGTGATCAACAATGCCTTTTCCAGCATGATGGAGCACCTTGTCATAAAGCAAAGGTGATAACTAAATGGCTCAGGGAACAAAACAGAGATTTTGGGTCCATGGCCTGGAAACTCCCCAGATCTTAATCCCATTGAGAACTTGTGGTCAATCATCAAGAGACGGGTGGACAAACAAAAACCAACAAATTGTGACAAAATGCAAGCATTGATTGTGCAAGAATGGACTGCTATCAGTCAGGATTTGGTCCAGAAGTTGATTGAGAGCATGACAGGGAGAATTGCAGAGGTCCTGAAGAAGAAGGGTCAACACTGCAAATATTGACTTGCTGCATTAACTCATTCTAACTGTCAATAAAAGCTTTTGTTAATCATAATATGATTGCACTTGTATTTCTGTATGTGATAAAAACATCTGACAAACACACAGAAAAACCAGAGGGCAACAGATCATGTGAAAATATATTTTGTCATTCTCAAAACTTTTGGCCATGACTGTATATTGTCCTTCTGTGAAAAGCCAAACTAGTCCACGGCAATAGTTAGAATATCACCCAGTCCAGTTTATTTAAAAAAAAAAATAAGATACCACCACCCAAAAAATAACAAAAATCCCCACCACCACATTCCCCTTTCTCCTCATTTTCGTTCCACTGCTGGTTTTGAAGCATCTCTTCCCAATCTTCTGTTTTCCTCCCTTGGTGACAGCTGTAACATCACCGCCACAGCTTGCTGGTATCACTGTTTGGAGCTCGTCCCTTGCGAACGGTGATGTTAGGCAGTCGCAGGTGACCACCGCAGGTGATTAGTGGCAGCAGTGGTGACAATCTGACTGCCAATGGCAGAGTAAAACAGAAATCGGGGATGAATTGAGGGGGTGCTACACAGCCTGTGCTGAAACAGAAGTGAGGAGGAAGCCGTTGATTATATATACACACATCTATATATATATATATATATATACGCACTAGATATACACTCACCGGCCACTTTATTAGGTACACCTGTCCAACTGCTCGTTAACACTTAATTTCTAATCAGCCAATCACATGGCAGCAACTCAGTGCATTTAGGCATGTAGACATGGTCAAGACAATCTCCTGCAGTTCAAACCGAGCATCAGTATGGGGAAGAAAGGTGATTTGAGTGCCTTTGAACGTGGCATGGTTGTTGGTGCCAGAAGGGCTGGTCTGAGTATTTCAGAAACTGCTGATCTTCTGGGATTTTCACGCACAACCATCTCTAGGGTTTACAGAGAATGGTCCGAAAAAGAAAAAACATCCAGTGAGCGGCAGTCCTGTGGGCGGAAATGCCTTGTTGATGCCAGAGGTCAAAGGAGAATGGGCAGACTGGTTCGAGCTGATAGAAAGGCAACAGTGGCTCAAATAGCCACCCGTTACAACCAAGGTAGGCAGAAAGAGCATCTCTGAACGCACAGTACGGCGAACTTTGAGGCAGATGGCTAAGCAGCAACAGAAGACCACACCGGGTGCCCACTCCTTTCAGCTAAGAACAGGAAACTGAGGCTCCAATTTGCCCAAGCTCATCGAAATTGGACAGTAGAAGATTGGAAAAACGTTGCCTGGTCTGATGAGTCGATTTCTGCTGCGACATTCGGATGGTAGGGTCAGAATTTGGCGTCAACAACATGAAAGCATGGATCCATCCTGCCTTGTATCAACGGTTCAGGCTGGTGGTGGTGGTGTCCTGGTGTGGGGAATATTTTCTTGGCACTCTTTGGGCCCCTTGGTACCAATTGAGCATCGTTGCAACACCTTGTGGAATCTATGCCACGAAGAATTGAGGCAGTTCTGAAGGCAAAAGGGGGTCCAACCCGTTACTAGCATGGTGTACCTAATAAAGTGGCCGGTGAGTGTATATACACACACATATATATATATATACATATATATATATATATACATATACACACACACACACACACATACATATGTATATGGCGCTATATATACATAAAAATTATATATACAGGCAGTCCCCAACTTACACCGTTCCAACTTACATATGTTCCCTAGTTACAAACAGAGACTTATGGGGCATGCTGGCGCTAGTAGTTCCATGTCCAACAGCAGATAGTAGCAGTGGAACTACAAGTTCCAGCATACCACTGCAGCACAAGAGGTGAAAATGAGGGGAAATCTTCTTCACAGGGGCACAGACAGCAAAACAAATATAAAAACCCCTCTCTGCACTATCCAAAACTAAAAGAAACCCTTTTGTGCTGGAGTTACATTTAATAAATATACCTGTTCTGACTTAAATTCAAATTCAACTTAAGAACAAACCTACAGTCCCCATCCCGTTCGTAACCCGGGGACTGCCTGTATATACATATATATGTATGTATATATATATATATATATATATACACACACACATATACATACATATACATGCATAGATAGATGTTATTTTTTAATTAAACTGGACAACTCTGTTAAATCTCTATAGTGCTGCAGAGTTGATCGCATCATATAGTCACTGAAGACCAATCTGCAAGAAGGTAGAACATAATTATTGAAAAATAAACAGCTATCAAAAACAACAGTGATGTAGCCATCAGAAACCAGGCTTCATTTTGGCTCCATTTCTGGAGAACTTATGACCACAATGCTAAAAAATATAAATAAAGCACGCACATTGTTGAAAATGGAAATTATATTCAGCCGGTTTCATTTACAGCATTTTAAGTCATGGTTAATCGTATTTGTTAAATCACAAAAATAATTTTAAATAGGCCTCAAAACCGCTTGTATAAACACCATGAAAAGTACTTGAAATCTATGACATTTAAAAACACTGCACAAAACGTGTGTTAAAAGAGCCCTTATGGGAGGACAGCAGAGCATTTTTTTTCCCTAGGATGAGAAATATTTTTGATGGCACAGAAACCCGAGATGGTTAGTTAGAATTTAACCTGGGGACAAAAAAGATGCTTTCCTTACACAAAGCTACCTATAAACAGTTCAAATTTAGCCCTTTGAATAAATTTGCATAGCATTATAAGGTTTCATTCCACTCCAGGGGTTAGAAATAACACTGGTTTAATGGCCATTAGAATGCTGGGGAGGACCTCCAGCAGCAAAGTAGTTAATCACTAAATGACAGGTTAACATCTCTACCTAATCACTGGACTGAAAATAGGATGCTGACCCTATGAGAAGTCTCATGACAAACTTTCAACAGTCTGGAAGTGTTCCAGAAAGCAGCACACGCTAAATACTGAGCAAGAGCTAAGCGACTAGCAGAGCGCATATACCATTTCAGACAGTCACATGAGATACTCCCAAGGTCAGCTGGACGCCACAGGAAGCATAGCTAATCTCACACGGGCTTGAATATTTCCAAGACGAGTGCACATCTCCGAGCAACATATTAAATAAATGTGACAGTAGGACTTGCCTTAGACTACATGTTTCCAGAAGTGTAGGTCACTGGAATTAAACTTGCAAGTGGTAGTATTTCAAGGTGTCAAGGTACTTGCTCTCTTCATGTTTTTATGCAATACATGTAAACATTGTTGGACAGATTTCTGGGGGCCCACACGTGCGGCAGATTCCTGGGGGCCCACCCATGACTCTTTTACTCTGCCTTTCTCCCTGATAAGCAGTCCCATGAGCACTATATCCAGGGGTACACCATGGGTTTCCGCTGCTTCCCCTGGGCCAGTCTGAAACTGCATGTAAATCAAAGTCCAGTACAACCAACATTAAAAGGCCAAGACTACAGAAAAGCTTGTGTTGCACTTTTTCCTTTTATCACTAAAATACACATGTACCCGCTGACTTTTTTCATCAATTTAAATGGTTGGTTAAAAAAAAAAAAACAAATGCTCCAATAAACACATAAGGAATGCGGAATTAATAGAAGGTCTCCTGTTTAAAAGCTACAAAGAACATCTCTCAGTCTGAAGGACTTATCTATACAATCCAATATCAGCAGCACATTACTAACACTAAAAAAAAAAAAAAATCAATATGGCATTGGAATTTTTGGAAAAGCATTTCTACTTGCATGAAAAATTTTTGAGGTTTTTAGTTCCCCTTTTTTCAGATCAAAACTGCTTAAGCCCATTAGTAGTGTGCTGCCGATATTGGATTGTGTTTGTATATTACTGCCACACCAGTGTGCACCTATGCTCATTTAAAAAATGATGTGCAAACCAAATATTGTTTTCTAGATTGCCCATATGGGGGAGCGGCTGCCTCCTCTTTGGTTTTTTTGCACTCCACCCACCTGCACTGGATTTTAAATCAATGCAGAGTACCTTGTAGCTGGAACCCTCTCTCCCTGAGGTATGGAGTTCTGAACAGGCCCTAAGAAAGTTTATATTGGAGTAAGTTCCCACCTGTTTTGAGGTCCCCTTGCTGATTGGGAGTTGGGCATGAACAGTTTTGATCAAAAATGTGAACTAAGAACCTTAAAAATTCTTCATGTATCCCAAGTAGCAGAAATGCTTTTCCAAAAATTCCTATGTGCGTTTTTTTTGGGCTAGTAGTGTGCTGCTGATATTGGATTGTGTTTGTATGTTACTGCCACACCAGTGGCCACTGTTAGACACTTACCACCGCTTTTATTAAAGGGGTTTTCCAAGACCCTACCACCTCCCACTGTGCTAAAATAGAAAATGAACCCATACTTACCTCTCCCATCACAACCAGATTTTCAGTGTTCCCCTTTGTTCATCAATTTCGGCAGATTCTGCAACCAATCTGCATGTCCAGCATGTGACCCCAGTGGTCAGTGATTGGCTGCAGCATTAACCCAAACGTAACTCTCTCATCAACACTGAACTGAAACGTTGGTGATGAGAGAGGTAAGTTTGGGTTCATTTTCTATTTTGACACAGTGGGAGGTGGTAGGGAAGTATTTTACAATTCTTGGAAAACCCCTTTAAGACCGGCGACACAGGTCGCGTTACCGCATGCATTTCTCAACTGCAAAAAGCTTGATATCCAGCAAAGTAAATGCCTATTCCTTTATTCTACCATATTTCTTAAACAGAGGCTCTGCTTAACAAATATGATGGAATAAAGTAACAGCCATTTACCCTGCTGGATATCAAGCCCTTTGTTTGGGAAAGATTTTACGAGGCCATTCAAGCCGACGGTGATCCATGCAGGAAACAGCTACTACCAGGCTCCTATTGAATATTATGACTACAGATGGGTTGCACACCTCTCTCTAGTTTCTGATTTCTCAACTGCATCAAAAATGCATGTAGAAAATGCATGCAGCAAAACCATATGCATTTTTTAATGTAAGGCCTCGTTCACTACGGCTTATTCTGCCGCGTATTGGCGCCATAACTGCGCGCCGGATTTGCGCTTCAGTACGGCGCCAATCCGCGGCAGCAATTACGGTAATCCACTGCTCTCATTGAGAACAGTGGAATCCGTCGCTCCTTCCCCGCCTCGCGAATCCGCCGCGGGGGGAGAAAGTGACATGCACATTATTTACGGCGCGGACGCGCCGTAAACAATGCATTGTCTATAGGGCCGGGATCGGCGCCCCCATCGCGCTCTGGCCCCGCCCCCGTCCCGCCCCTTATTCACGGCGGATTTGTGCGCTCAATACGGCGCACAAATCCGTCGGGAATAAGCCATGTGAACACGGCCTAAGTGTTTTTTTTAAATCAACTATGGAACACAGTTCAGATTTGGGTTAATTAAAATACAATATCGATCTTTGCAGACGATACTAAGCTCTGTAAAGTAATCAACACAATAGAGGATAATATGTTATTACAAAGGGATCTGGATAACTTGGAAGCCTGGGCAGGGAAATGGCAGATGAGGTTTAACACTGATAAATGCAAGGTTATGCACATGGGAAGAGAAATCCATTACATGATTACATGTTAAATGGAAAAACTCTGGGTAAAAGTGACATGGAGAAGGACTTGGAATCCTGGTGGACAGTAAACTTAATTGTAGCAGCCAGTGTCAGGCAGCAGCAGCCAAAGCAAATAGATCATGGGTGCATTAAAAGGGCAGAGAGGCACATGATGAGAACATTATTCTCCCATTATACAAGTCACTGATTAGACCACACATGGCATATTGACTACAGTTTTGGGCACCAGTTCACAGGAAAGACACTGTAGAGCTTGAACAGGTACAAAGGCGGGCAACAAAAATAATAAAAGGACTGGTTGGACTACAGTACACAAAGATTAGCAAGATTAGGGTTATTTAGTTTAGAGAAAAGAAGGCTTCGGGGGGGGACATAATAAATATGTTTAAATACATCAAAGGTCAATATAGAGATCTCTTCCAAGATTTATTTATGCACAGGACTGTATCTAGAACAAGGGGGCATCCTCTACGTCTTGAGGAACGAAAGTTTCTACATAAACATAGAAGGGATTCTTTACTGTAAGAGCAGTGAGACTATGGAATTCTCTGCCAGAGGGACTTATGGTGAATTCAATAACCGAGTTCAAAAAGGGTTTGGATGCATTTCTGGAGCGTAATAATATAACAAGTTATAGTGACTAGGATTCAGGAGAGGGGTCATTGATCCAGGGATTTTTCTGATTGCCAGATTGGAGTCAGGAAGGAATTTTTTCCCTAAAATGAGGACAATTGGCTTCTACCTCATTGGGTGTTTTTGCCTTCCTCTGGATCAACACCTTAGCACAACAGGCTGAACTAGATGGACGACTTGTCTTTTTTTTAGCCTTACAAACTATGAAACTATGAAAAAATAATTTTTTATTTTTATTTTTTTTAATTGCTTGCTTTTTTGATTTAGTTAAGGAACACAACATGTGAACCCAGCCTCAATGTATATAGTGGGAATATTTTTATCCATATGCTTTAAAAGGAAGCGAAAAACGTCATGTAAACACTCTATAACAGTGGCTGTACAAATCAGATTAAAAAGGATTTCCACCCAAAATGTAGAATTGTTGACATAAATGAATAAAATATTAGTGCAGCAGTTTAGTAATCGTGTTACTTTTAATTGTCTAACTTTTACTCAGATATATATACACACATACATACATATACACACACACACGGTAAAGACCAAATACCGGCTGGGAAATCCCGACCGGTATTTGGTCTCTCTTTGTCCTGCAGGAGGTGGCTTTTCTTCACGGTTTGCGGATTCAAGTCGTCCCCCTTCGCACCCACATGTTCATGTTCTGCCCTGAAAATCGGTCGGAAGAATTAACATGTTCTAAGTTTTTCAGACCACCGGCTGTGTAAAAAAACATCCAGCAGAAAATCCGTGCAGTGAGAATGCTGAACGGATTTTCTATTTAAAGGGGTTGTCTCACAAAAATTATTCATTTTACCTCCCTGTTTTCTTGATTCCATTTTAAATTAGGGATGTTTTACTGGCTTCTCTAGGCTGCAGTAGAACCCGGTCTTTCGCTAAAAGAAACCCATGCTGGCACCTATCAAGGGATTCAACAGGCTTAGCTATAAAACCCTAGGACTGAGGCAGCCCATACAAGAGGGATATCTCAGAATAGGGAGGGCAATGTTAAAAAGGAACAATTGCAAAATGACTTTTTTTTTTGCAAGATCTTTAACATAAAAAGCAATCCTTGTAGTGAGACAACCCCTTTAACTCAATATAAAAGGTTGAGAGTTTGTTTACAGACGGCTTTCAAATCCAAAAACAGTCTGTAAATCCAATTAAAACCTTGCCTGGGGACAACCCTAACCCTCCTGTCAGAAACCTTTTTTCAAGGCACAACCACTAGGAAAACTTCCTGTTACTTCTGCAAAAACAGTGACCAATCACCTGTTTGGAAAAAAAAATAAAAAATTTGCTTTTCCTCCAATCTACTAAAATCTGAATAATTTTGAGCGGCTATATTTATTTAAGATTTTTTTTTTTTTTTTAAGTCAAAGTGAAGACAGGAAGATAAATGTGGTTTCTGTATGTAAACCGGAGTGTTTTTCATTAATCAGAAGAAGCATGACAGGCATCCCTATCTCTGATGTTAGAAGAATCAGCCACATCCCCCGAGAACTCGCTCTGCACGCAAGCATCATAGTAATGGGATCTTTGCAGATGTGAGCTTCTTGTATGCATGCAGTTACACGAGTCTGCCTTGTCACACCAGACACAAATGTTAGTGTATGGTGAAGTCCTTAAGAAGCAATAAACCACCTTTTTACAATGGGCAGCATAGCTTTTTCTCTATCCCTGGCATAGATAAAGCCTCTTTATGCAAGTCTGATTGCGAGCTCAGCAATTATCAGGGATTAAACATGCTCAGTCCCAAAGTTATGTAACTTAGATGATTTATACATACAGCACCAACAACATGACAGCTAATGCAACTAATGGCCTTGCACTGTCTGAATTCGCATTCTCTTTTCCTGAAAACAGATCACCATGTACAGTGATGCATCTGCAAAGGACTCCAGGGAATTCTTTAGAACAATCAATCATGGCAGGAACAAGACTTCTTCACTGAAAATAATGCCAGTGTAGTAAAAAGGAGATATCTCAAGGAAAAAAGAGAAAACCCACGGGAAAATTACACTTGCTCTAATTATCTGTATATGTATGACCCTTAAAAGGGGTTTGTCCAATGTATAACAAAAAAAATTAGAATGGCCACAGATATTTTGCTCAGGCAAATCATTTAACTTATAATATGGAGAGTGTTTTAAACACATGCGGTGTCAGAGGTACTCTAGCAATTCTTCGACAGAATTAAAGCACCACAAGAACCTGCTATATGAATTAGGCAGAGGACCTGTGACATCTCCTGAAATGCCTGGTTTAGTAAATCCTTGTGTTCCCTGTGAAGTAATAATTATAATATAATATGACTCCTATAGATTGTGCTGCTCCTGTTATTCCTTCTAGAAATGTATTACTGAATCTGTCAAATGGGTGTTACCTTTCCAGATGGCAAGGAGGTGTGCCACTGCATATACTGACTGTCAGCATTGATTGGACCATGTAAGGCTTCTCAGGGACACCACCCCCAGTTCTTAACACCCAGGTGACAGATAGGTAATTAATTGCTAGGAATAACAGAAGAACAGCACAACGCATAGTTTTAAGAAAAGATGCTCCAGAATTGGTATTACATAGGGAACGGGGAAGTATTTACTAAAGGACATGTCAGGAGATGTCACCTGTAATTTTTAAATGTTTGCCTAAACTAGTGCTGCAATCTGCAACTGCAACCTAGGCACACTGCCTACTGGGAAGTAAGGGTATGTTCACACGGCTTAATTGTGGGTCGTACAGTACGCCCAAAAATTACGCCGGGTCTTCGGGAGTCGGCCCCATAGACATGCATGGACGATTGTATTGTATGCCCGGGGAGAGGAGGCGTAATCCATAGTTCTCTATGAGAACTATGGATTACTGTAATGATTGGGGCGCAGTACGTTTGCAATACGTGTCGAAATGAGCCCCAAAATAAGCCATGTGAACATACCCTAATATGGCTTTTACTTGCTTTACTTTGTAGCATTCTTTTTTAGAAAACCTCAAGCTCATCAGAAGGTAAGTATATAGAGGGTTGACCAATATTAAAACAACCATATCTTGAGGCAAAACAGTCTCAGAAAGAGGGAAAATCTGCTTTAATGCATTTCGTGCACAAATTCTTATCAATCCAACCATATCATTTACCTGGACATCATAAAGAGCCACAATGTTTTCATGCTGCAGTTCCTAGGGGACAAAAAAAAAAAAAAAAGACAGGTTAGAAGAGACCAGTGATCATAGATATCAAGTTACAAAAAAAAAGTACTTTTTTTTTGTTTTGCTCTACAGCATTGACAAAGAGGCACAGCCCTTCTTTTGTTGTCATATTTAATGCATGGCATAGCAGCTTGAGGGCACAAGAACAAGTGTTGTCACTATAGACTTTAATGGTATATCAATCGGATATGCTATTATAGTCTGATGAGTGTGGGTCCCAGCTCCGAGACCCGCACCCATATCGGAAACAGGCCACTGCAACACTTGTGCATGACTCTCCATGCTTTTCGATGGGAATTCCAAGTATAGGTGAGCAGAGCGTTTGGCTGTACTCGGAACTCCCATAGAACAGAATGGAGAGTCAAGTGCAAGTGTGACCGGCTCGCCAATAATTAAAAACTTCTTTAGTTATTGCTACGTTTGCTGAAGTGTTCTGTTCTGAGGTGGTGGGGACCCATCTCATTTTGCTATGAGGTGCAATGAACCCTAGTTACGTATATGGTTATGAATTCTAGCCCCTGACTTACAGAAATAAGAACGCAGAATATACTGAAAAAAGGATGTAAGAGCCAATTTAGACTTCAGCAATAAACTGAACTCTGTTCACATCTGTATTCTGGCTTCTGTGCACTATGGTGTCACAGCACTCTACTAGTACAAGAATAGATACCAATGACATCTGATGGACCTCAAGAGCTTAAAAGGGTTCTCCACTTTTTTTTTTTTTTTCGAAATTAGCCTACTAGTGCCCATTTAAAAAAAAACAAAAAAAAAACCCTTATACTCACCACCCCCTCTCATGCTGCACCATCTTCGGTCTTACTTCTTTCTCCTCCAAATGTGGACATTACCTCTGCAGTGGTCACATGCCACTGCCTGACCAGCATTTGGAAAGCAGAATTTTGAAGGATTATGTCAGGCCAATCGGTGGCTGTTGACTTCCCCGTTTGGAGTATAGTAGTAAAAAGACGACTGGGTAGGACAGTGCAGCGTTGGAAAAGAGGATAGAATAAGTTGTTTTTTTATTTTATTTTAAATGGGCACCAGCAGACTAGTATTAAAAAAAAATCAATTAAGTGGATGACTAACATATGTTTTTTTTTGGATTCCGTTAGTTTGACATAGAAAAAAGCTGCAAACTTTGCTATCGGAGTTCTAAATGCCGCGTAAATGCTGGGAAGAAGTGACATGTCAATAGTCTTCCCCGCTGCATATTATAAGCCGGGAAAATGTTGGGTATTACTAGCTCAATGAGAACTATGAAATACCATAATTGTGGGGCATTTTGCTGCAAAATTACTCGCCGAAACCTGAACACAATTTCATCATGTGAACATACCTTAAGGGTAACGGTTGCACCCAGAGCCGGGACTACGGGTAGGCAGAGGTAGGCGATCGCCTAGGGCGCCTACCTCTGCCTATCCCTAAGGGGCGCAGGCAGGGCCTCGACCCTCGCCGGGCTCCAGGCCGATGCCATTTGGGCCTGAAGCGCCGGGGGTCTCTGCACTGCCCTTTTGCGGAGCAGAAAGCGAGGCGCTCCCTGCCCCCGCAGACCGTGTCGGACCCGCTCACCGGGATCGCTGGATCGTCCGGTAAGCCGCAGGGCCGACACAGTGGGGCCGCCGGGTCCCATAGCGCTGAGGGGGTGCCCCCGCGGCCCCGTGTGGCTCAGCTGGCAGCGTCGCGATGATATGATGAGCTGCCGGAGGAGCGTCCCGACGCTGGAGGTGTGATGACATCATCACATCTCCAGTGTCGGACTGAAGAGGAGCGTGCGGCCGGGACAGAGGTAAGGCGAGTATAAATGTTGTTATTTTTACCTGCCTGCCTGTGGCCCCCATACGCCCTGCCCCGTGGCCATAAAAACCTGCCTGTGGCCCCTACAACTGCCTGTGTCCATAAAAGCCTGGCCTGTGGCCCATACCCTGCCTTGGCCATAAAACCCTGCCTGGCGGGCCCCCATAACGCCTGCCTGAGCCCCTATAGCTATATACCTGCCTGAGTGCCTCTATATTTTTTATACCTACCTTCTAAGGGGAAAATATCTATATACCTGTCTGACTGAGAACAATATACATATACCTGCCTGACGAGGAGACATATAACATTCCCTGCCTGACTGAGAGGGCAAAACTATATACCGCTGGGGGACTTATATACCTATAATTAAGGATTAAACAGGGAAATGTGAGGATTCTAAAAAAATTGTTCCCAATCTCAGGACGAGTCGGGGGCCAAAAAACCCCAGCATGAAGGTGTAACCGGATGGAGAAGAAAAGGGAAAGTAAAACGACCGATCAGAAATGAATTTTCCCGGTGAGTCACTAAATTAACTGCAGTGTCCGGTAATTTGCTTCATTTTCGGTGGATTATTATGACGTTATTTAGGGGTATTTCACTGCATATGGGGGGGAGCAATTCAAAAAAAACCAAATTTGTCAGGGGCTATTTCATTTGGGGCAGTGACTGCGAGGAATGGACGGGAACTATGTGGGATACGCAGAAAATTATACAACCGGCCGGGGGGTCGAGAGGAATTATTGGGGGGGGGGGGCTTTTTTTTTGGGGGAGCGAGGGGGAAAAGGGGGGGGGCGCCATTGCTGTACTCGCCTGGGGCACCAAAATGCCTTGCCCCGGGCCCCGGGTTTTGAAACCTTTTTTTTTTAAATGTAAAAGGACGGGGTGTGTACATTAAACAGAAGACAGAACCTAGTCTTGAGGTTCTTACATTGCAGATGAAATGCACCCAAGGTGCGCTACATCCCCAGACTTTACTGAGACCTCCAATTTGACCTATAAATGCTTGTAGTTAAAGTGAAGTTGAAAACCACACTGAGGGTGCTTTCACAAAGTGCGTTTTAGATGTGTTTTTTAATGCATTTTTGGTGCAAGAAGGCACAGCAATTAATGCTGTACATTGCTGCACAAAAATCGTGGTAAAAATCGTGGTAAAAATTGCGGTAAAAAAAAATCAAAAAAAAAAAAAAAAATCGAGATTTTTTACCGTGATTTATGATGGGGTTCTTTGTGCAGCAATGTACAGCATTAATTGCTGTGCCTTCTTGCACCAAAAATGCATTAACAAAACACAATCAAAAACGACTGGTGAAACAAACCCCGAAATTTTCTTGTCAGCCTGGATCAAAGCCATCAGTTTTCTAATTAACCAAAATTTCACCTGTGTTCCAATTTAGAAAAGACAAAAACCCTTGATTAAAAGAAAAAAAAAAAAAATGCGTTTTTTAAGGGTTTCTTTCAACAGTCAGTTTTGATGCGTTTTTTAACGCGCTCCAATTAAAATGCCTTTATCATCAGCAAGCTTCTTTCAGTTTCTAAATTTTTTCAGAAAGGCATTTTAAGTAAGTAATCAAAACTGTTGTGAAGTTTTTGTGGGTTAAAATCAATCATTGATTTGTCCCCTTTCTCACAGTTTAGGTAAGTGGAAAAAAGCTTGCTGTAATAAAAACGGCCTAAAGCAGCGAAGTTCGGGGGGGCTTTAAACATTTTTTATCAAAATGTGAACGAGAATCTCAAACATTTTTTTCAAGATCCTAGATAGCAAAATCTTTTTTTGAAATTCCATACCCCTTGATGTGCTTCAGTTAAGTGTGCCACTGATTTTAATATTTGTATACAACAGCCGCACCAGTGTTGCACCTATGTTAATTTTTAAAAAAAATTTTTTTTTGGGGGATGTGCATAACCATATATTGCTTCTACTTCTAAAGCAGTTGAGAAGCGCAAGTAATAACGCAATGTGTTAACCCAGCCTTCATCTATAACATGAGAAGCCTTCCTAAGGGTCCACTGCTGCATAATGTAATTTAACAGTGTTATGTGCATCCTGTATTGCTGCAGCCATGTGTGTATTGTGTATATACTATGTCTTCATGATTGGATGGGCCCTATATAATCCGCCCGCCCGACTGCAAATGGAATGTGTATCCCCCTGTCGGTGAAGTGTCAAACAGCCATTAACATAGTCAAAAGAGCAGCGTACACAGGCCCATTAACCCTGTCCATTTGTAAAAACAATAACAGAACTCTTAATTACTTCAATGAGACCAGAGTTTATCATGAAAGTGTGATATATCACAGTCTGGCCTGGCCACATGCTGGTGTAAGCAGGGGGACCTCGAATGCGCTGCAGGATTTTAATCCAGGACGGCGTTGTGTGTTACTAACGGTAATCTTTGAGACTGTGGTTCCAGCTCTATTCAGATCATTGACAAGATCCTCCCATGTAGTTCTGGGTCGATTCCTGATCTTTCTCAGAACTATCCTTACCCCACAAGGTGAGATCTTGCATTGTGCCCTGGACCAAGGAAGATTGACAGTCATCTTGTGTTTCTTTCATTTCCTAAAAATAGCGCCAACAGCTGTTGCCTTCTCACTAAGCTGCTTGCCTATTGTCCTGTAGCCCATCCCAGCCTTAAAGAGTACCTATCACCTCTACACCAAGACACAAAAATTGATAGTAGATGAAATAAGACTTTTCTCAAATACATGTCATTAGCAATGCAGAGGATTTCCCTTAGTTTTACAGGGGAACAGGTTTTACTTTCACATTGTAACTCAGAATCTTATGAGAATCTGATCATTATGTGGAAGATAACTGTGCAGGGGGAGCTGAGGGCATAGCTGCTTGTACAGGGTGATCTGAGTCTCTCACTACATACAGTACAGCAGGCACAGAGTTTACCTGTTGCCTCAGCCTCCTCCTCCATTAGAACACAGGCATCTATATACACTGCTGCTGGGGTGCACATGATGTAGACTTACAGGCTCGCCCCTGCACAGTGGGCTCTCCCAGCTCAGAGGCAGGAGATTTGATACAACTATCAACATGATTATCCATTTGTTGACTTGGCCCGACTTCAGAGCTGTCTTAAAGGGCCAGCGCTTTTTAAAAAACTGAAATACAGGTGAAATGCATATTTAAGAAATTGCTTGTACTTTAGTCTTCTGTTACTTCAAGAGGTTTCTCTGAAGATGATAGGTACTCTTTAGGCATGTCAACAATTTTGTCCCCGGTGACTTTAGTCTTTGGTCCATGGTGGACCGTGATCGATTGTGTGGACAGGTGTCTTTTAAAACAGGTCACGAGTTCAAACAGGTGTAATTAATACAGGTAATGTGTGCAGAGTAGGAAATCTTATTAAAGAAAAATCTAACAGGTATGTGAGAGCCAGAATTCTTGTTAGTTGGTAGGTGATCAAATACTTATTTCATGCAATAAAATGCTAATTAATTATTTAAAAAATCATACAATGTGATTTTCTGGATTTATTGAAGTGTATCTACGATAAAAATGACAGAACTCTCCATTCTTTGGAGGTAGGAAAGCTTGCAAAATCGCCAGCGTATCAAATACTTTTTGACCCACTGTATCCAGCTGCTTCACAGTGAATAAAGACTTCAGGCAATATTTATCACATATATTTTCTTATTTTTATATTTTGCAAAAACTGTCCAGCTTTATTGACATACTATCCTTATGTGCGTCCTTTGGCGTAACAAATCAGTCCATATTTATGAAAATATAAAACTCAGAGCAGAGTCCATCTGTCTCCTCTCATTCTCTCTAGAGTATGAACAACTTTAAAGAGACATTTACATCAAAAAACTGTTTTCACCCATTGACAAGTAATATGTGATTATTGTATGGATTGGACGGTTGTCGGTCTGTTTTTTTTGGGGAGAATTTTTTAAAGTTTTATGTGCATTACCTCCTGGTTTGTCTTTCTGGCTTCCCCTTTGTAAGCACAGAGAGCACAACAGTTAGGCCATTTTCACACGGATTAAAATGGGCCGTATTTCGGTCCGTAATTACGCGCCGAAGTGCGCCAATTACGGGCCGAAAACGGCCCATTCATTACGGTAATTCACAGTTCTCATAGAGAACTATGGATTACGTCTCCTCTCCCCGCCCACGAATCCGCCGGGCGGGAGAAAAAATTTACCTGTCCACTTTCTAGCGGCGTAAAACGCGCCGCTAGCAGTGATAAATCAATGGGCCGGCGAAGTGCCGGCCCCCTGCTTACTCTCCCCCGCCTCCCGCCCCGCCCCCTCACTACGGGGTAATTGCCGGGGCGTAATTACGTCCCGCATTAAGCCGTGTGAACATAGCCTTAGGGCTCTATTCCAGGCCGATTAAGGCCTGGGAGATGTATCCATTATCAGCAGGACCCAATTAGTGTGAAGAAGGCTGAAAACCTCCCCAGAGCAGAAAGAGATTAACCCTTTATCCTTCTATGTATTGCTCTCATCATTGCCTTTTTCATCTATTCTACTCTTCATCTACGTCTATCCAGAGAACAATAAAGCAATTATTCTGTCGTTACCTACTACTTGTAAGGAGACTAGATGGAGATAAGCAACACCTACAGTAAACTAAGGCTAAAGGCACACAGCATATTACAATATATTGTTGGAAATCCAACAGCATTTTGTCCACGGTCAGTTTTTGGATTTGCGCACGGTTTTTTTTTTTATTGCTGTTTATGCAGCACAGCGTACCGTTGGATTTTCGGCAGATTAAAAATACTGAAACCACCGAAAATCCGATGTTATTTCTTTGCTGTGTAGACATAGCCTAAGGTTAGTCCGCCCCGTCATTCAGGAGTTCTCTCTTTACTATCACAGCTAGAAAATGACATGATTTCATAAGCAGCTTTTAATTGCATAGGACTGAAATAATATTATTACTAACAACAACAAAATAATGTCTAAAATTTGAAAAAGAAAAAATTATTTTCCGGGTATATTGGTTTAACAAAAATACTCCTTTCTAATAGTAGTGTCTCAAAAGCACTTAAAAAGGGCAGCTATGCTGTGGGGATTGAGTGGCTGTGTTAGGGCCAGTTTTCTTTACCTAGAAGATCCTGGTCTATAAATGCCCGCAACCACGAAAAAGTAAGATCTTCAACATACTGTATTTCTGCATAGTGACACAATGGGTGTATGATCAGTTAAGTCATGTGGGGACAGTGAACATTTTCAGAGAAATAAATTGCTTAATCAGGTCTGAAATCTGAAGGGACACAAATGTCTCAAAGCCAAGCACCTTTGGATATTTGGAGTGTGTGGATCGCCTCACAGACTGGTTAGTTTGCGGGCATGACACGGGGGGGGGGCGTGGATGTCGGATCGCAGCCAGTGAATGGGTATTCATTCCTATGTTACAAATAAATTGGACGATTGGGTTGTATGGGTATGACTGGAATTTGATATATTGTTGAAATGTTCACATGTATTTGGCAATAGAAGAGCTATTTTACGTAATTGTGCATTGCTGATTGTATACGATTGTAAAAAGCTTGAACTAGACTCCGGTTGAAGCATTACTTTTTGGGAAATGAATGGTGTTCATGTTTTTTTTTTCTTTTGTTTACTTATGTTTGCTCTTTTAAAAACTTTTTCAAAACAAACACTTGGTGGGGGGGGGGGAAAGCCAAGCACCATTTTTACTTACTCCCACTCCTCTCCATTTCCTCGGAGTTTGTGTTTGTATATCTATCTATACACACTATATATATATATATATATATATATAATATATATAAATATATATATATATATATATAAATATATATATATATATATATACACACACACACACGTACTGCATTGGGCCCTGCAGCTTGAATGGCTGTTAAATTATTAATTATTGATCTATGTGGAAACTACAATGTCAGGAGATGCGGACAATTTTCTTAGTGCAAGATCATCCATTAAAACAGCTTACTTGGTTGTGGTTGGCTACAGGTATATAGCTTGTCAGCCTTTATTTAGCAAAGTATGGAGCTGTATACAGTATAGTGGAAAGAATTATAATTGTGACTACAAGTGCTAGGCAGTCTGTCAAAGTAGTTTTTGGCCATCAGTGTTTTAGTTTTGTTTTTCACATCTTTGAACATCCACTTCAAATGGTTTCATGAGATACTTGAAAGCTGAAGCCAACTGCACTAAACCTTATAAAAAAACTTACTTATTTGAAAAAGAAATAAAGGGGTTATCCAGTTTAAACATTAAATAAGGTACTGGTACCCAAAAAATAGACCAAGTTGCAACAACAACAACAAAAAAAAAAACAGACCAAGTTGCAACAATAGAGGAAGCCATCGAGGTCTGCACTGCAATATGTGATTAAACATAGCTAATTTTTAATGAGATTGAATTGCAACAAATGAATATTTACATGTAAGGGACTTTGTGATTACCTTTTATAATAATGGGAATAGCCTTTTAGTGACAATATTTACATAACCTGTGGTTATGAAAGTCCTCTCTCAGAAAAGCCGCATGTGCGTCCTCTACACCTCCGTTTCAGTGCTGGATCTCCCTGTCTTTTGTTTACTTTCTTTATTCTTTCCCTGCATTTCATCACTGTGCAGAAGTGAACAGCTCTGAATGGTGATGTAAGCATAGGCACATGACCAATGCAGTCAGTCAATCAGCTGCTCCTTTAAGAAAAATTACACAGAAGAACCGGGAGATCCTTCTGGAACAGAGGAAAGGGGAAGAGGGGGGGGGGGGGGGTGGGGGGAGACTGGTAAAAGTTGTTTTTTTTCCATTTATTTTATTGGGCATCAGCGCTAGACTTAAAGGAGTTTTCTCACCATGCCGTTTCACATACACGAAAACTTTTTGGCCTAAAACTCACTTTTTTGCTCATAGGTCACTATGGGCAAAAAAGTGAGTTTTAGACCTAAACATTTTTCATACATGTGGCCATTAGTACATACCCCTGAAGAAGCCATATCTATGACGATACACATGGGGTTCTCTGGGTTCCCTGGCATTGGTACGACCGGATACTTTCTTGATATTTCTTATTTATGTCTGTTTCTTTATCATCAATCTCAACTGAACTTCCACATATTTTTTTGTCCTTAGCATTGCATGATATCTATCGTATACTATTGCCATTGCACTTTCTGATGTCGTGTCTACACTAGTTGTGGCACTTTGTGCCATTGCTATTGCCTTCTTTGCACTCTCCAGGATTAGGTCTGTTATTTTCTGCAGCCATTGTAATATTTCAGCTGTTTGCTTTCTAACGGTTTTTATTTTTCTGTTGTTTTCTTTGTCCCTAATAAGGATTCATGTCTAGATTTTCATTAATTTTGGTTGTGCGCCAATTTCGGTGTTCTCTTTTCTCTGATTTGCCTTTACTATTTACCCACATATGGACTCAAATTACTTTTACCACCCTGCATTTCTGTTGCTCAGTATACCTGGACAAAGGCTGAACATGCACTTAGTTTAAATCAATAGGAATTACTAAAAATGTTCATGAGTCAAAGGCAAATCAGAAATAAAGGGTTCCAACTAATTACCAAGTGTCAATAGTCAGGGCCGTATTTAAAGGTCAAGCTGCCCAAGACCCAGGACTGAAAACGCCCCCCAATTAAGGTCATACGTCAACGCAATTACCTCAAATTCATATGACCAGTGCTCACAAGCAAGAGAGTGTATGCAGGTACAAATATGCAATCACTCACTACAGAAAAGGATGCACACATTATACACTTTCACTACAGTGCTCTGTTTAAAAGCAATATTCCTTTTCTGCTTTTACAATACCAGCTGCTGCCATCATCACATTTTAAAACATTTCTCTTGTAGCATGCAGCCAGCACAGTTTTAAAATTCTCCGTACCACGTATACTGTGTACAACTAGGACATGTCAGCACACTGCAATACAGTGGTCCTTCAGCATACAACATTAATTGGTTGTGGGATGACCATTGTATGTTGAAACCATAACTCTATGGGAAAACTGGTAGTGGGTTCCGAAGCCCCCAATGTCAACATGCATATTCCAGTCAGTAAAGCATGTGCATGTCTCATCATGGATATACACCACTGGCTGGAACATCCTGTAATATTCGAGAAGTAACGCGCATACTGATTGACTGGATGTTCCAGCTAATCGTGTGCATGAGACATGTGTATGCCTATTGGCTGAAATATCCATGGCATGCACCCTAAGGCACTGATTCCAGCTTGGTGCTAGCCCTGCCTATCACTATGTGCATATTGACGGACTGGATATTAAAACCAATAAGCATACACTCATTATGACAATTGGGGGCTATAATGAACACGGTCTTGCTGTGGGCTTGGAGGCGGAACTGTAGAAAGGTGCAAGCCAATTGACTGACTTTTCCATCAAAATTATTGTGCACCTATTATCTGGAATATTCAGTCAAACAGGGTGTGCCCCTAAAGTACTGACTCCCACTGGTGGCTGTGACTAAAGGCTCGCCTACTAAATTGTATATTCCAGCCTATTGCTGTGCCCCTCTAATGACAATGCACACCCACTGACTGGATCCATCCAATCGGCAAGTACTGTTTCATTAGAGGTGCAGACCCATTGGCTAGAATGTCACCGGGCATGCTATACCAGGCATGCCTAAATCCCTACTGTCAGTGGAAGTCTATGCGTAGGAATACAGGAAATCGGGAGGAAGGGATGTCTCCATTTTGGTTTCCTGCACCCCGCCCACCTTCACAGGCTGTTATATCAGTGCAGCATGTTTGCAAGGTTGGTGTTTTTTTATTTTCCTCTCTGGATAATGGAGATCGGTTGCCCCCTTAGAAAGTCTGAATTTGGCTCTATTGAGAGGTAAAGATAGAGTAGGACCACCCGCCTTGAGATCACGTTGTAAGCCGGGGGTGGCTTAAACATTTTTCCATCAAAATGTGTGAACTAAGAATCTCAAAGTTTTTTTAGTGGCAAATACGGCCCTGTCTATTCTACTTTATTCAGATCAAGGCTGCTAGACATTCAGTAATCAGAGGACGAGAAAACCCCTTGAAATGTATGTGTCATGTATGGGCAATTCGATATTTCTCGCTCTACTCTACATAATTTCATCTACCAATTCATTATACTGTATGTAGTTTTATGTTCAGTCATGAGTTTCAAGGCATAGAGATTTTATATGATAAACACATATACCAGCTTATATCCCATCATACATTTCTTTAGAGTCACAGTCATTAGGCCAAGATTTCTAAAAATTTAGAGACAAAGGAGGAGTGAAATTCTGAAAATAAATTATGAGTGTGGCCACAAAGTGATGGGAGAAGAGACATTTGCATAACTCATCTGTTTTGGAATATACAAAGGATGACTCCCCCGTTGTCAGCTCCGGCAGTCTAAAATAGTAGGGCACTTGATGACAAGCACCTCCTGTGTCTGCATGGTTAGTGGGATTCTTAGAGTCCCTGTGTGTGTGTATATATATATATATATATATATATATATATATATATATATATATTATATAAATATATATAATATATATAAAAAATATATATAATATATATATATATATATATATAAAATAATATATATTTTATATATATACCCCACCATACATACAATAATATAAAACAAAACAAAACACACAAATATATATATTTATTTATTTTTTTACTATGTAGACTTCTTGACACTTTATAGCTGACATCAGACAAAAACAACACCAATTATTATTTTATGGATGAGTCTGCAGTTACTGTCTGACTCAAATATCTTGTTAACTAGTCTCAAGTAGCAGAATGAACTTGTTTAGTTAATGGGGGAAGAGGGATTAGCATACTGCAAGAAGCTCTAGTGCCACAAAAGGACTAGAGGGGTACAAAATATTATTATTATTAATAATATTTATCCTGTTTTATTTTCCCCTAGCAGACATTGGGAGCTGGGGAATATAAAAATACTATAGGGCCCCTGTGGAAGGATACCTTAAGGTTCTTTTGTTATCTATCTAACATGGCAGTGAAAATTTAGGTAATATATATGAACAATCACCTGCATCTAATTGTAGGCTGAAAACAATTGCATAGTCACTTTTTGCATTAAACAATTAGACATGCCCACCCTCTTCACTCGACTGTGCACCATCCTCTAGAACAGGCATCCTCAAACTGCGGCCCTCCAGCTGTTGGGAAACTACAACTCCCATCATTCCCACTGTTATAGATCATATAAATGCATGATGGGAGTTGTAGTTTCCCAACAGCTGGAGGGCCACAGTTTGAGGATGCCTGCTATAGACAGCTGGCCAACATGAAGCCTCTAGCAGGGTATATTTCTTCATGAGGTACTTTCTTGGACAGTCTCATAGAAAATCGAACCAGGGATGGAGAGGACAGTGGTCCTTTAAGTTACAATGGCCCCAGAATACAGTCATTTTACCATACAGTGATCTTTCCTGGGGCAATGTATTTTGAAACCACACTTGCCAAACAACATCACAGACACTGGCTCATGTGATTGGACGATCCAGGCAATTACCATGAATATTTTACTTGTAAAACATCTTTATAAGTGAAGAGCATCCAGTGATTGGTGGGCTAGCAGCGCCTCTCTACAGTATAGTGTGGCACTGTGTATAAAGTACATGAAGCAAAGAAGTTCCTGTCCTTAAAATAGAAATCCGTTTCCAGCAGCTCTGACTGTTATATGTTATATATAGGAGGACGTGCTTAAGCTGTATTCATTATCTGCTTAAGTTTCTTTTATCTTCATTTTGAATTACGTTAGGATAGGATAGTATTTTAGGGCTTTGGAACCAATTGCCAGCGATTTAGTTTTGGTCTTAAAGGGTGTTAGGTTTTGACGGTTGGAAACATTGGCAAACTATAAATAATAAAACATTTTCTCCCCACCATTCATTATATATATAGAAATAAATCCTAGGACCCAATTTTGTGGGGTTTTTTACATCCAGGGCGGAGAGCTCCTCTGAGTGTTCAAACCCCAGGTGCTGTGACTCTACTCCTGTTCTCTTCACTCCTTAGTAATTAGTCAAACAGTGCAAATACATTTAAAAAAGAAAACCTCAATGAGGTCTGTGCATTGATAAAGAGAAATAAAATCCACAGGTTTGGTTCCTGCAGGGATTTGAATCTAGGACTCTTGTGCTGTGAGGCAAAAACTTTACCTCTGAGCTACATAGTAGCTACTCACAGCTCTATACACAAACAGACCTTTCTTTGACTAGAGAGAACAAAGGCATAGTGATGTCATCCTGCTGGGTCACATGCAACTCAAATCACATACACCCCCTTCTGAGCGCACACAGCTGAAGAGCTGGATGCAGGAGGTATCAAATAAGATTGTGGCAAAACCCCTTTAATGGTTTCAACATACAATGGTCGTCCTAAAACCATTTCTATGTTGAGGGACCACTGCAAAAGAATGGTCCCTGGCAGCTTCTTAAAGTGATGAGAACGATCCAGTGCATGCTTTCTGAAGAAGTAACTGACTTCAAACACTCAAAGCCCCCAAGCATATTTTAATTTCCCTCTTGTCAGAGCAGAGGAAGGAGTGAGATGAGGAAAGCTGCCAGATCCCTAATGCTTAAAAGGCATTTTCCAATTTGTGAGAAAATCTAACAGGCAGCTCCTGGAGTGCCATTAAAATGAAAAAAATTAAATTCTACTCACCTTCCTCCTTTTCTGGGTTCCAGCGTCGTTCCAGTTTTCAGTTTTCACTCTCGTACTTTTGAGCAGAGAAGTGAACAGCTCTGAACAGTAAGTAGAGGCATGTGACCACTGCAGCGTGATGTGCCCATTTGGAAGTACAAGAAATAGAAGGCTGAAAAGATGCAGCACTATAGCTATGGACCAGAGGAAGGCTAGTGTAAGGTTTTTTATTTGAATTGGGCCCCAGTAGCTGCCTGTTAGAAGTGGACAAAGCCTTTAATTTAGGACCATTTGTACCAACAGGGAACTCATCAGCAGTAAACTTCCAACCAATCAGGGGCCTTGTGTAGCCACATATAGTTTGCCACCCCTGGTTCAAAGACAACTTGAGAGCTCCCAAAAGACGTTAGACAGTCCGTATCGATCACAGAATAAAAACTAATGCATTTGGCTTACTTTAGTCCACGTAAGATCCCGCTATTCACATCAATACATTTGTCTCTAGAAATGTCCCCCCTATTATACCTGTGGGCAGGAAAATGTAGACACTGGCAGCTATTTTGGGGGCTATGTTTTTTTTACAAATGGCAGTAAAACTGCAGTATCCCCAAAAGTAATAGGCCATTATGGCCTCCTTGCCATAGTGATTTGAATTGGTATGCAATGGGTGGCCGCACACTCGAGACACACATGCCCACACGCACTCTAGTTGCCACCAATGCAATCTCTATTAGTTTCCATTCCTTTCAGAGTACAGCACAGACGAGCAATATCAATAAACAGCTATAAGGGTATGTTCCCACTGCGTTTTTTAATACGTTTTCGGGTATGCTTTAAGTACAGAAAAACGGACACCAAAAAGTATTCAACAATGTTCAGTGTGATTTTACATTGAAAACAATGTAAAACACGCAGACAATACAGATTTTACATGTCTCTTCCTGTTGCGTCTTTAGGAACCGTTCAAAGAATTGACATGCCAATTCTTAATCCGAAAGACGCAGCAGACACCCTATTTAAAACTATAGGGTGCGTTTCTGCTGCACAGAAAATTTATTCAAATACATACCACATGTTGGGTGCGTATCTGGATACGCTTTACGCAGCATTTTTCAATCCATTTTTGGACTGAAAAACGGCATGTGAACATCCCCTAACAGGGCATTCAATATATAAATAGGCAAAATGGAAACAAAGAGGATTGTCCAAAAAATTGCAGTACTGAGCTCCCAACCACTACTGGGCCATGCCTACGCAGAACTGGTTTTTAGTTGGATTTTTAAGTAGATTCAGTATTTTGTATCCGCAAAACTCCGAATGTAAACCATCCCCATACACCGCAATAGAATATCCAAGCTAAACTGCCAGATTCCCCCTTCGGGCGGATGCTAGTACAGTTCTATGTACTGGGCCTGCCAAAATCCAAAAAACAACCATGGTTTTTGGTGAAAACCCACGCTAAAAACCAAAGTACGATGTTAAAATGCCTTTGGTATTTTAACATTGCCGTGGAGATACAGTATAGGCTTAAACTAGTAAAATGCGGAACAGAAGCCACAAAAGGACTTTCCAAAACACATGAATAAAATAAAAAACAGACCAAAACAGAGTATATGGACCATTCACAGCATTTTGTTTTTTGTTCTGAGTACCATACAAAAACAGTACCCCCCATGTATACTGCACCACAGAGAAAATAGAGAAGTCTTATTTGGACTATGCTTGCACTATTTTCCAAATGTAGACAATTTCTGTGTTAGACACAATAGTAATCCACTATGTTTTTGTGCCTGGCACATGAAATGCCTACATTCAGAAGATAGAGCAAATGTAGTCAAAATAAGACTACATCCGCTTTATTGTTCACTATACATAAAGGTACCAATTTTAGATGGTATCCTGAGGAATACTGTAAATAATAAGCAAAACATTGTGTAAACCCTATGGCTATGTTCATACGATGTATTGCGCACCGCAATACAGTGTGTGTTTCGGGAGCTAGCGCTAATACGCACTCCCGCGGCCCACCGACATTCATTACTCGCGGCACGTAAGCACCGCGAATAATTGACATGTCACTTATCTCCCCGCGTGTACAATACGATGGTATTGTACACGCGGGGGGGGCGAGGTATAATCCATATTGGCGAGCTATGGATTACCATAATTGCGGCACGTATCTCAACCGTATTAAAGCGCAAATACGCGGCGAAACGCACGCCGAAATTACGCCGTGTGAACATACCCTATGTGGCACAATGTTATCCAAGTGAACATAAATAAATGATAAGAAAGGTTTAGCCTAACATCCTCATAACCAGCATTTTCATTCATTTTATTGCTTCATTAAAGAGGTTTTACTATGAAGGCATTACATGCCTGGTTTGTTCTGCTTTAGCTTTCTGTGTGTTCAAAAGGGTGTGTGTGTGATTTGTTTGAACTGCATATTATGTGACCCAGCAGGCTTGACATTACCATGCCTTTCCCTGCAGTGTGCTCACTCTAGTCAAAATATATGACTGCAAATGTATTGTTCCAGCTACTGTATAACATCTATATTAGACGCTATTATCCTGAGCGGGATGTCCAGCCCGCAATATATCAGTATAACCAAAAGTCAGGATAAACACCAATGTGAATATGCAAAGATTTTTACTATATGAGATCTTCATGTATCAAAACATCAACAAACTTTTCTGTAGCCACATTGCAAAGGCTATATATATAACAAAGAGCCCAATACCGTATATCAGAGGTAACGCCAACCCTAATAGCAATCCCTTGGAACGAAACACTTCTAATTTCCTTCGGGTGGGTACAATGGCTAACTCACGGTATGCTGCTCAGTATAGAAGGTGCTTCTCAGCAGAGCCGCTAGTTCTCCTCCTGGATCCTCCGATCTCTTCAGGAACTACACTCGCACTCTCAGCTAACAGGAATGGTAGGCTCTGCGCCTGCGCGACGTTTCGGGGACCTCCCCCTTTGTCAAGCTCGCCTGCAATAGGTATGGGCGGGACTAAATACCTGTCGTCTCGCTCACATTAACTCTTATGTGCCTGATTATATTTAATCCTGCTTTTACCTGGTGTATACTACCTGGTGTCTACACCTGGGATAAGCTGTGGCTAATATACTATATATCCTATTGCATCTACTCCTGTACGAAGGGTTATATCATAGACATTATCTCATTATAAAAAAGCGCTCCATCTACACTCTTCATTTAGTCCCATTGGGCTAAGCGCTTCTAGCCTATTGATCCAATATACCTCTCTCTGTAATAGACGTCTTGTGATATTGATGTTTTCGCTTGGCTCAATATGTTCAATAATCTGCCATCTCAGATCGCTTACATTATGACCGCAGTCAAAAAAGTGTTTGGCGATAGTTGTCTCACCATATTGTTTTTTTGTTGTTGTTGTATCAGTTTGAATGCCTTGCATAATTTTTGTGTGATATAAACGAATATGTGACTTATGTTCGTTAATTCTTATTCGTGCTTGTCTCGAAGTTTGTCCGACATAAATTTTGCCACATGGGCATTTCAATATGTATATTACATTTGTTGTATTACAGGTGTAATAACCTCTAATGTGTATAGGATATCCCTTAGTAGGATGATACATTGTATCTCCTTTAATGATGGCAGAACAATTTTGACAATTGAGGCATGGGAAAGTGCCTCTCTTTTTAGTAGATAATACTCCCTGTCGTGTTCTAGTAGCTCTTAGATCAGAATGTACTACTAAGTTTCTAATTGTCTGGCCTTTACGATATGTGAACAAAGGTTTATCTTTGAAATGCCTTCCATATATGGGATCACTTTGTAATATTTCCCAAGCTTTGTTGATAGTATTCCTATTCGCGAATATTATAGAAATAAACAACAAATGATAGATAATTTTGTTGATAGGGGGTACCCCGGAAAGGAAGTAACAAAAATACCAATGAGGTTCGAAGAAAAAAAGAGAGGAACCCTCATGAACAAACCTAGAAAATCAAATAATAAAATAATTTCCTATCAGTATATGCGACCACCCCAAAATGATTAGGAATACTATAATAAAGTTTGGGAAATTTTAACAAAGTGATCCCATATATGGAAGGCTTCAAAGAAACCTTTGTTCCATATTGTAAAGGCCAGACAATTAAAACTAGTAGACATTTTGATCTGAGACTAGAACACGAGGGGGTATTTCTACTAAAAAGAGAGGCCTTTTCCATGCCTCAATTGTCAAAATTTTCTGCCACATTAAAGGAATACAATGTATCATCCAACTAAGGAATATCCTATACCTTTAAAGGGGTTAAAACCCCGTAAACAACAAAAATAAAATTTTTGAAATCCCCAGGGGAAAAATTTATGTCGGAAAAAAATTCGAGCAAGCACAATAAAAATTTAACGAACATAAGTCACAATTCTTTTAAACACACAAAAATTATGAAGGCATTCAAATAAACAACAACAAAAAAAAAAAAAATAGGGTGAGACAACTTTTCCCAAAACATTTTTTTTGACGGGGTAAAAAGAAAGGATCTAGAGGGAGATTATCGAACATTTTGAGCCAAGCGAAAATAAAACACCCCCAAACGTCTATTACAAGAGAGGTATATTGGATCAATAGCAAAAAGCGCTTAGCCCAAAAGGGACTAAATGAAAGTTTTAGATGGAGCGCTTTTTTATAATGAGAAATTTCTATAAAAAACCCTTCTACGGAGCAATCAATGGGATTATAGTAAATTAGCCACAGCCCCCCAGGGACCCCAAACGGGACTAACCAGGAAAAAGTGTTTAAAATTAAAATCCGGGAAAATAAGAGAAAAGGGGAGCGAGACGAAGGGTTTTTTTTAGTCCCCCCCATACCTTGCAGGCGGCGAAAAAGGGGGGAGGTCCCCGAAACTCGGCAGGCGCAGACCCTCCCCATTCCTGTTAGCGAAGGCGAGTGGTTCCTGAAGGGAATCGGAGATCCAGGAGAGAACAGCGGCCCTGCTGAGAAGACCCAATTACACATACCGTGAGTAGCCTTGTACCCACCCGGGGGAAATTAAAAGTGTTTCTTTCCAAGGATTGCTTTTAGGGTTGGCGTTACCTCTGATAAGGGTATGGGCTCTTTGTTTAATAACCTTTGTAATGGGGGCTAAGAAAGTTTGTTGATGTTTTGATACATAAGATCCATATAGTAAAAAACTTTGCATATTCACTTTGGTGTTTAACCGATTTCTGGTTAAACTGAATATTGGGGGGGGACCCCGCCGGGAAATGCGTCAAATAGTGTTATACAGTAGCTGGAACAATACATTTGCGTCATATATTTTTCCCAAACCCAGCTCATAAAGACCCAAAATTTTTCATTTGAAGATTACCCCGGGAAACGACAAAAACCGACACACCGAAATCCAACGAAAAAAGGCAACTAAAATTTAGAAAAGCAGAAGCAGTGGTCGGGGGGAAAAACAAAACTTCCCCCAAAAAGATCTTACTAAGAAATTAGAAAATCTATGAAGAAAAAACAAAGCCTAAATTCTGCCCCACCTTGACAGAATACTAAAATTTCAGCGATACCAAGGGGCCTTCCATCCCCCAATACCCTTTATTAATGGATGAAGTGAAATATACAAAAAGGTATGCAATCAAATAGATATTCGCTTGACCTAAGCTACTCACGGTCAAAAAAAAACGGGGCGCAAATTTTAAACTAAAAGGAGGATATAATTAAATTCAGAAAATAAAAAAACACAGAAAGAATTTTCCGAGAAAATACAGGAAGAACTTAATTGCAACATTCAAAAAAAAAGAACAAAGATGTCGTGAAAAAGGGCAAATTTAAAAGGGAAACGGGGACTAACGCGCAAATAAAGATTACAGGGCGAAAGAGCGCAAAAATTAAAAGCAAACTGGGCAAACGCAAAAAAAAAAGACAAACTTCAGAAGCAAATCATCTAACAATCGCTGACACAAACCAACAAAAACCAATTTTTTAAAAGGGAAAAAAAAGTGGACATTCCCAAACGCGAAACATCAGAAGAATCTTTTTGGCACCGAAAAAACTAACAAAAGCCGCAACAAAAAAAATTTAAAAAAGTTGGTGGGTTAAAACTATCATCAAAAACACTTCCAAAGGGTGTGAACAAGCTTTAAAAAAGGACTCAACTTTTTTCCTAAGAAAATATGGACAATTTGATTTTGAAAAGGATTTTAAATTTTTTCTGAGGAAAAAAAAAATTGCGTAGTGTTCGGAGATAAGATCGGAACGCTGAAAATAGAAAAAATATAAAAAGGTACTTATGACCCCTATCGCTTCCCCCCCGTACTTCGAACAGCTAGTCAAAAAAGAAATCAAAAAAGAAAAGGGAAAAAATTGCCAAAAAGAATAAGCGTCCCAAAACCTTTAAAAGCCAACGCACACCCAAAAAGAATGCAAAAAAAAGACCAAATTATTAAAACCTTGAAAAGGGAGGGCGTGGTCGTTTCGTAAGGATGCCTTTTCTTTGAGAAGCTAAAAAAACAACTCAAAGACCAATTGGGAAACACTATTCAACAAAACCCACTTTAAAATAAAAAACATATTGATCAGTTGCTAAAGGAAGCAGAGGAATTAGGAAAAAAAAAGATAATGCACCCAATAGACTTTTAACAAGATTACCTCGAGCCCCACCTATACTAGTGCCCCAAAATCCATAAAATTGCAAGACCCCCCACGACCCAATGTCCGGAAGGGTTTTTTTTCAGCCAGTTGCCACCCCAATTTAGAAAACCTACAGCCTGGGACAGTTCCAAAAGCCTTAAAGGGAAAAACGATTTTTTTAGACAAAACAAAATTGAAGTGCTGAAGAACTAAAATTTTTGCACCCTGGAATCAAAACTTGAAAAAAATACCCCACAAAAGGGAAAGTTAATTAGAGAACATTTAAATGTAATCATAACCCTTTCCAATCGAAAGATAGAATTTTGAGGCTTTGCTCGAAAATTTTTACTGTACAAAATTTTCCGGTTTGGACAGAGTTTTACAAAAAGAAACGGGAAATGGGGGCTCCCGGCCCCATGTTTTGCAAACTATATGTTGAAAGTAAAAAACCAATAATATCCACGGGCCCTTTGGCCCTATATTGGCCATTGGTCAAATACGTGGACATTTTTCTGGTGGGTTAGGCAAATAGAACAAAAACAGTTTTTTTTTCTTCCACAAAAAAATCCACCACTATTTGAAATTCACCTTAACTAATAGTAAACATAAAAATTTTTTAGACGTAAAGTCAAAAAAATAATGGCCAATTTGAAGCAAATTTATATAAAAAGGGAAAGGACAGAAAAAAATATGTTGCACAGAAGCTTTTAAGCCCCCGGAACCAATCATTCCAAAAAAGGGCAATTCATGGGTTGGCGCATCTGTAGTACGGATGCGAAAAATTTAGAAATAAACAACAAATATAATAATTTTGTTGAAGGGGGGACCCCAAAAGGAAGTAACAAAAATGCCAATGAGGTTTCGAAGAAAAAAAAGAGAGGAAACCTCTATGAACAAACCAGAAAATCAAATAATAACGATTAATGTTCCCATCTATAGACACCATGCAAAAATAATTAGGAATTTCTATCAATAAAACTTGGGGAAATATTACAAAGGATCCCCCTATATGGAAGGCATTTCAAAATAAACCTTTTTTCACAATGTAAAGGCCAACAATTAGAAACTTATAGTACTTCTGATCTAAAGCTACTAAACACGACAGGGAGTTTATCTACTAAAAAGAGAGGCACTTTTCCTGCCTCAATGTCAAAATTGTTTGCCTCATTTAAAAGGAATACAATGTTTTTCCCCTAAGGGATATCCTATACACATTAAGGGTTTTCACCTTATACAAAAATTTAACTTAAAAATGCCCAGTGGGAAAATTTATGCGGCAAACTTTGGACAAGCCAAAAAAGAATTAACAACAAACACAATTCGTTAAATTTTACACAAAAATTATGGGAAGGGTTCAACGGGTACAACAACAACAAAAAAACAAAATGGGGGACAACTATTTGCCAAACACTTTTTGACTGCGGTCATAAATTTTGCGATCTGAATGGCAGATATCGAACTATTAGCCAAGCGAAAAAAACAAAACCAACCCCAATACGAAGAGGGAAAATTGACAATAGGCAGAAGCGCTTACCCCAAGGGACAAATGAAAGGGGTAGTGGAGGCTTTTTTTTTAAAAGAGTAATGCAAAGAAATAACCCTTCGCAGGAGCAGATGCAAAGATATAAGAAAAATTTCCACCTTCATCCCGGGTTTTGGGACCCGGACAAACCGGTAAAAGCGGGTAAATATAAACCAATAAGATTTAAGTGAGCAACGACAGGTATTTGCCCCCCAAAAACCCATTGCAGGGCGAGTTGACAAAGGGGGGGGGCCCCGAAAAGTCCCAGGCGCAGAGACCCTTCCGTTACTGAAGTGCGAGTGTAGTTCCGAAGAACGGAAAGGGTCCAGGAGGAGAACTAGCGGGTTGCTGAAAGCAACCCTTTTATAGAGCGCATACCGGGGGTTAGCCATTGCCCCCCCCGAAGGGAAATTTGAAGTGTTTCGTCCCAAGGGATTGCTATTAGGTTGGCGTTACCCTGATATAGGGAAAGGGCTCTTGTTTAAAAATAAAAATTGCCTTGTAATTGGCACAAAAAGTTTTGTTTATGTTTTGTACAAAAATCCATTAGTAAAAAACTTTGCAATTCACATTGGGGTTATCCTGACTTTTGGTTACACTCTAGTCAAAAGTCTGTTTATGTAAAGAGTTGTGAGTAGCTACAATGTACCTGAATGGTTAGCACTTCTGCCTTCCATAATATGGGTTCAAGGTTCAAATCCTTGCAAGAGCCAAATATGTGTATTTTTGTTTTTATCCACGCACATACCTGATTGAGGTTTCTTTTTATTTATTTGCACTTTTTGACTAATTATTAAGGAGTACAGAGGACAGGAGTAAAATGACAGCACGTCGGGGTTCAGCAGTTAGTGTATATGATTACTAAGCAGGGAAGAGACTGACAATAGCTGCCTGAGAGTAGAGGTGATGTCTAAGTATATGCGACCAGGACTGATGAACTCTCATCACTGGTCATATCCCTGGAGAATAGCTGTACACTATGGATCACTAACTTATGAGCTAAAACAAAAATGCTACAGAATATTTAATAATAATGAACGGTGAAAATGGTTATTATTTAATTGGCAAGTTTCTCACATCAATTTTACTTCTTGGCAAAATCCCTTTAATCTATTCAAGTCTACATATTCTTAAAGGGGTTGTCTCACTACAAGGATTGCTTTTTATGCTAAAGATCTTGCAAAAACAAGTCACTTTGTAATATGTGTCCATTAACAGTGTCCTACCTATTCTGCGATTTCCCCTCTTGTATGGGCTGCATCAGCTCCTCAGGTCACTATAGCTACAGACCTGTTTGATCTCTCCTGATAGGCTGCCAGCACTGGTTGCTATAGCTACACACCTGGCTTCTACTGCAGCCTAGTAGAAGCAAGTAAACACGCCCGTGAATTCAAAGTGAAACCAAGAAAACAGGACTGTGGTAATATGAATCAATGTAGTGAGACAACCCCTTTAAACTAACACACAGATACAGATAAAATCCAAGTAATGATATACTGTGAAATGTATATAAAAAATTGCTTTTCATGTTTCTAGGCTAGAAAGCCATATTTAGAATGAAGTTTGTTAATCGAAGTATCAATGGTGATATACAGTCCAGCAGAAAACTGCCCCCGTTAGGATACTTAAAAACATATTAAGGTCAAGAGACATATTACAAAATTCTGTGTCAGTTACCACGGGGTCAACCAATTATTAAAGAGATTACCCTCACAGCACTGCGTGGCATCTGTTTAATCAAAGGCAGAGTAATCCTCTTTGCGGCATTCATTTGCATTTTAAGCACCCAGAGGTTTATCACTGCAATTTGGCTGCACTGAGGAGAACACTGGATCAAGGAGCTTGTAGAATATTAAAATGATTACTTTTCTGTAGTTACACCGAGGAATAATTGCAATGGATACCAGGGGCTACAGATTTTTAAGCACTCATATTAATGTAGTAGAGTTTACTAGTCAGGAGTAAATACATACCCTGTTTCCCCAAAAATAAGGCAGTGTCTTATATTAATCTTTGCTCCTAAAGACGAGCTAAGACTTCTTTTGAGGGGATGTTTTATTTTTCCATGAACAAGAATTCACATTTATTGTTGAACAAAACCTCAACCTGTATTAATATATTGTAGTGATTTCATCACAAATATCAGCATAAGCAGCCAAACTCTGAATAGTACCACACACATTCTAAAATACTTGTCCTCAATGCAAGGCATATGGAAAACAAAACATGTTTTGGGTTAATCTCAAATACACACAGCTGCCTTCATGTAATATTAGGCCATGTTCACACGGCTTAAAATGGGACGTATTTCGGTCCGTAATTATGCGCCGAAGTGCGCAACTTACGGGCTGAAAACGGCCCATTCATTACGGTAATTCACAGTTCTCATAGAGAACTATGGATTACGTCTCCTCTCCCTGGTCGGCGAATCCGCCGCGGGGGGAGATAAGTGACATGTGAATTACCAGCGGCGTATACACGCCACTGGTAATGCAAGTCAATGGGCCGGCGAAGTGCCGGCCCCCCCGCTCCCGCCCCCGTCCACACGGCGTAATTGCGGAGCGTAATTATGTCCCGCAGTTAAGCCGTGTGAACATAGCCTTAGTCTTCAGATTGAAAATTCTTTGTATGACCTCAAGCAACCTTTTTGGAATCGTACAGAAACATGAAATGTGTTGTTTTGGAAGCCCCTTTTAATTATGAATGTGGGACCACGTAGACGGAGAATATTTTTACTTTTTATTTTTTTGCAGCCTATGACTTTTCCAATGACAATCCTTGGCATAAGTTCTTCTCATAAAAATAAGACTAGGACCCTGTTGGGGTTTGTTCATATTACAATTGTAATGCAACACATTTGTGACATACATGCTAAATGTATGTCCCTTTGGCCTCCGCCTGCATGGTACACATCAGTATAGAACACAAAAAAGGGAATGGAAAAAACATATGACAATGTTGTTCCATAGTCTAGCATATACTCTGCTGTTCAGTAATAACAGCCGAGCAGAAATGATGGCTGCCAACAATGCAGGAGACGTTAAGAAGAGCGCTATGCATCAGCCACTGTTGTCACCAGACAAGCCTTTGGTGGTGGAGGTGATACAGTGTGGGCAGGTGTCTCATCCATACAGAACTGCCCTACACTTTGTGAATGGTACAGAGACAGCCTCTACTACTGGAATAACATCAGTAATCCAGTCATTGGGCCTCTGCATGAACAGCACAGGGCTAATCTCATCTTCATGGACGACAAGGCCACGTGACACATTATGGAGATATTGACATACTTTGATGGTGTAAACCCTCCACTGTTCTTGGCTTTTGTTTCATTAAATTATTCGAGATGAGAAAATCAGCATTGCATGCTACGACTTAAATGGCCTTCTTACAGGATAACATAACGGAATCATGAAATTTTTACATTTTCTATAATTTACACCTGAAAGCCAATACTTTTTGTGCAATATATATACATACATACACACAATCAGAGTGATGTTATATGACCACCAGGTAATATTCAGGGTAACCAGTGTTCAGCACAGGCAGCAGCTACACGGGCTTGGAGAGACTCAGATCCTGGTAGGTGGTCACAGGTAACTGAAGCCATACCTGCAGTGCATCCCACAACTGAAGGGTGTGTGGGGGAGGATCCATAGACCAAACACAACCACTGAAGTGGTCCTACAGATGCATAATTGGGTTCAAGTTGGTGGATTAGTGGGCCAGGGTAGTACTTAAAAGTCTTGCTCAGGCTCTTCCAACCAATGTTGCATATTTCTAGCCGTGTGACATGTCTCATTAGGTAGATCCCATTCATTCCAGGGAAGATAATCAGCATGTGTGGGGGTACATGAATTATTTGTCAGAATGGATTTATACCCAAGTCAGTTGAGAGTGCCTTCTATATGGATGAGGGAGCCCACAGAATGCCATGGAAACATTCCTCAGACCATAAGGCTACCACCACCAGCTTGTGTTCTTCCAATAATGGTTGCAGGGTGTTCATTCGTTGATGTTTATCTCCTGATATTTCAAAGTCCATCCATTCCATGAACCTGAAAACATGACTCATCCGAAAAGACAACACTGTAAGGTTCGCCGAACTGTTTTAGACACACGTTTGGCAGCTCCAATATAGTGGCTGTCCACCCTTGCCCACCTTCACCACTCACATCAATGGCACATGGTGGTCTGCAGTTTTCACATCGCTTATTCACAATGGTGCCATTTGTCCAGTCACAAATACGCTTTCAACACAGCAACACATGAATACTTTAAAAACTGTACAGTTTCAGAAAACTGCCATCTTTGAGCTGAAAACCAATAATCATCCTTTTTTCACAATTCTGATAAATTGCCCCTTTTACCCATAACAGCAACGAGGGATAAGTGTGCAGACAGCCTAATCATACACCTTATGTACCTACCAAGGCAGCTCATGACACATGGCTTACGACATGATCTATATACTGCCGACCATAAAGTAGGAAGTGGTCATAATATTGTGACCTGACTGTGTGTATATATCTGGAAGATAATGATATCCACACAAAATATTGATACTTTGGCACAATTTGTCCATTGTCACTTAGGGGTGTACTCACTTTTGTTGCCAGCGGTTTACACATTGATGGCGGTGTGTTGAGTTATTTTGAGCGCACACTAAATTCACACAGTTATATATATAACATTTACATATATATATATATTTTTTTAAATTTATTTATAGGTGATATATATATATATATATATATATATATATATATATACACACACACACACTAAATTTTTTAGGATCTCTACTGCCTGTTATTTAATAGGATGGTTTACGTTCATTAAAGATCTAGTCAGGTCATGTGATGAACACACAGGTGTATGGCTCATTACAAGAGAGAAACCTGAGAGCTGTAATCAGTCCTACACCTGGCTGTTTTTAGACAGATTGTCCAAGGAATCTAGTGAACAGGTTAAAAGCAGAAGACAATGGTTGCTTAAGACATTTGTGAATTCTCATTACACATCCAACATGTGAGAGAATTTCATTGCCATGAACTCATTTCTTCACTCTACTCCTTGGGTAGTATTCACTGTATAGGAGGCACAAAGACACCGACAGTGCAGTCAGCATTACACATAATAGTAGATTTTACCTCACCAAACAGGCCTTATAAACAATGCAACAGAGATTTTAAAAAAAAAACAAAAACAAAAAAAAAAACACAAAATAGGAGAAGGGGGGGGGAATTATTCTGGGGCGAATTTCGCTGCGTACTGCACTTAATATGCAAGGAAATGTGCCCCATAATTACGGTAATCCATAGCTCTCATAGAGAACTATGGATTACTCCTCTTCTCCCCACTCATACAATACGATCGTATTGTATGCGTGTGGAGATAAGTGACATGTCAATTATTTGCGGCGAATACGCGCCCCAATAATGAATGTCTATGGGGCCGACGGGCTGCGGAAGTACGCGCGTATTAGTGCGAGCTCCCGAAACACAAGATGTACTGTGGCGTGTACTGTACGCGTCGAAGTACATCGTGTGAACATAACCCTAATAACGAAAGAAAACTATAGCGTAAGAACTGATAACACCAGCAGAAGACACATCATCATAAGTTATCCGGTTCACTCATTAGAAAGGACTGTTAAAGGGGTTGTCTCACCATGTTGTTTCACAGAGCCGCAAGCAGCTTTAACGTCATGCTACATGTCTTCCTGTCTTGTACTGACATTGAGTGCAGGAGATGTATTCTAAAGTACAGAGAGCTTCAGAGCTCAAAGTAAACAAAAGTAATTAATCTCCTTTGTTTGCTAGGGTATGTTCACACGGCGTAATTTCGGCACGCATTTCGCCGCATATTTGCGCTGTAATATGGGCAAGATGTGCGCCGAAATTACGGTAATCCATAGTTCTCCCCGCTCGTGCAATACAATCGTATTGTACGCGCGGGGAGAAAAGCGACATGTCAGTTATTGTAATGTATGTCTATGGGGTCGGTGAGCTGACACCTCCCTAGCGCCGCGGGGGTACACGCGTATTAGTACGAGCTTCCGAAACAAACAATGTACGCGCCGCAGTACATCGTGTGAACATACCCTTAAAGATAATACACTCTGTTCTCAAGCTGCCCGCAGTCCTGTATGCAGACCTGTGGTGAGGTTACTCCCTGCTATCAGATAAGACAAAGAACAGAGAAAAAAGGAGGGAGCAGGTCGGTAACCTAGAGAAACCAGAGTGTACTCAGAGCAGATAAAATCTCTCATCTCCTATTCAGAGAGAAATCAAGAGGAATGTATTTGGAAAAAATCTTGATTTAACGCTCCATACATGTTGAAAGCTAATCTTTGTAGTGAGACAAGCCCTTTAAAATGGAACCCATTAGCTGTGTTATGATGCCTTAGCCATAGGCAGCATGATATAGAGAGAACTTCGTTGCTGCAGAAAAGTGTGCTTTTAGAGAAAAAATTCTATAAAGATATAGCAGGGCATAGGGAGACCCCCATGTTCCACTAAAAGCAGAAGAGTCCAATGTGCAATCTCTATTTACTAAGATCAGCTTACCTGAGAGCTCTCTGCCTGTGTGTAGGTTATCTTTTAGAGATTGTCTAGATTAGGCGGGCTTCACATTTCAGTTTTCACTAAATTTCAGGTATCTGTTAGGGCATGAGGGTGAAAAATAAAAAAGAAAAGTACCCTGATAGATACACGAACATAGCCGGGGCTGGCCATAGACATTGATAGAACAAACAGCAAAAAACAGAACTACATTTTCTCTATTGATGTCTACGAGCCGGCCGTGACCCTGTCATGGTATCTGTCAAGGTAAATTTATTCCCCCAATAACCCTCTGGATACCTGTAATGCAGCAAAAATGCAAACAACGGGCACATGTAAGAATGAGAGCTGGCAGAGCTGAAATGTCAGTCAGTGCTGTAGAACTGCCCACAGAATAGGAAGTGGGAGCCTTAAAAGGCTGTGACGAGCTGTGACAACAGTTTGATGAAAAAATTCTTTACTAATGAAATGTTTGGTCCTGTACATGTGGCTGGACACCTTGAAGTGTGAACCCAGCCGTAGAAAGCACACTGCCCTCATCCCCTCCTCCCCCTCGGTTATCAGGCAGGAGGTAGAGCAGACTACATAAGGCTGTGTTACATGGGTGATGGGAACAGACTGTATAAGACTGTGTTATATGAGGGGAGAGTGAATCTAGCCGTTATATAGTCAGTAATTGCTCAGATCCTTTACATAGAACTATGACTGGGAGCTGAGCACACAGTGGAGCTGAGACAGCCTTCCATTATACAGACACAGCCATCTCAGGCAGCTCATTTCTCACAGCTCAGGGGGGAGTAAACACAGAGTGTGCAGGCAGCCAATCACAGAGCAGGGGGTGTGCCCTGACAGGCTGAATGACATATCAGTCAGCCAATCACATAAAAAGGGGTGTGTCCCATCCAGCTGCTGCAGAAATAGCTATAGATGCACAGTTGAGCTCATATCTACTATACTAAGTGACTTAGGTAATGCAAACCAATTACACAAATGCTTATTTTTACTGTGCCCATCATTAGAGATATGATCTTTGTAGCGAGAAAACCCCTTTAAGTCTCATTCACTTCAATGGAGTAGAGCTGCACTACCAGACCAAATCCTTGAGCATTTTCCTTTTAGAAGAAGCGATGAATTCCTAACTGTGGACAACCCCCTTGAAATGTCAGGGCGTGTATTTCCACTGAACAGAGTAATAAACCTTACCTTCAGAATTTTGATTTCTTTGCCAAGCAGGATCTGCGACTTTGACAAGTTCTTTTTATTAATGCTTTTAATTGCCACCTCCCAGTCTGTTTTCTAAAAAGGGGGAAAAAATATATTAAGAAAGTTTCCTGCAGAAGCAACACAAAGTAATATTTAACTTTTGAAGTTGTCCTGCTCCGAAATCTTGGCAGCAACCACCAAAAGGTTTGCCAAATCCCTTGCAGACAGCTGTGCCCAATATCTGACGTACTTAAAAACAAATATTATTAACACAACCACGTTTCAAACACCGTGATGACGTGACAAGGTAATTAAAACATTGCACAAAATAAAGGAGCGTCTTTAAAGAGACATACTGGCAGAAGATCTTTTACACAAGGTTAATCCTTAGGACACTAGACTAGCTTCTTAGGGTCACTAGTGATTCACCAGTGTCCCTCCTTTTGCCTTGGATCCCTGTCTTTCTGTCCCCTCTTAAAGGGTTGTCCACCTTATAAAGTTTGTTTATTATGTATATAATAGGAAATATTATACATAAATATTATACCTACAGTTTTATAATAGAATATAATAGGAAATAGTATACATACAATTTTAAAATACAGGTATTAACAATTCAGCACTTAAGAATTCTTTCGTGCCAGTGCAGTAGGCAAAATCTGAGTTAGAGACACACCTGTGGATGTATTTTAATGCGAATCAGAAACACACTGCTTCTGTGTGTAACATCATGGGAAAGTCTAAAGAAATCAGCAAAGATATCAGGAAGAGAATTGTGGACTTTGTACAAGTCTGCATCATACTTGGGTGCAATTTCTAGATACCTGAAGATACTTCGTTCATCTGTACAAACAATTATACGCAAGTAAACAAGATGGGAATGTCCAGCCATCATACGGGTTCTGTGTCTCAGAGATGAACGTGCTTTGGTCTGACATGAACATATTAACCCAAGAACAAAAGCAAAAGACCTTGTGAAGATGATGGCAGAAGCTGGTAAGATTGTGTCATTATCCACAGTGAAACAAGTACTGTATCAACATGGGCTGAAAAACCACCCTCCCAGGAAGAAGCCAATACTCCAAGAGAAACATATAAAAGCCTGATTAAATGTTTGCAAATGCACACAGAAACATAGACCAACATTTTTGGAGATATGTCCTTTTGGTCTGACAAAACTAAAATTGAACTGTTTGGCTATAATGACCATCGTTACATTTGGAGGCAAAAGAGAGAAGCTTGGAAGCCTAAGAACACCAACCCAACTGTGAAACACAGGAGTGGCATCATCATGTTGTGCAGTTGTTTTGCTGCAGGAGGGACTGGTGCACTTCTCAAAATAGATGGTATCATGAGGAAAGAAGATTATGTGGCAATACTGAAGCAACATCTCAAGACATCAGCCAGGAAGTTAAATCTTGGTCGGAAATTGGTCTTCTAGGCAATGCCCCGAAGGATACTGCCAAATTGGTTACAAACTGGCTTAAGGATAACCAAGTCAATGTTTTGGAGTGGCCATCACAAAGGCCTGATCTCAATCCTATTGAAAATTTATGGGCAAAGCTGAAAAGGCAGGTGCGAGCAAGGCAACTTACAAAACATTAGGGTTACCTGGGAACAGATATCCAAAACGTTTGACCCAAATCATACAGTTTAAGGGCAATGCTACCAAATACTAATGAAATGTATGGAAACTTTTGACTTTGCAGAAAGTAATAAAAATTCGAAAATTCTCTCATTATTCTGGCATTTGGCAAATATAAATAATTTTGGTAATCCTAATTGACCTAAAACGGGTAAGGTTTATTCAGATTTCATGTCAGATAGTGAGAAAAACAAGCATAGGTGTCTTTTTATATAGTGTATGTAAACTTCTAGTTTTAACTGTATATATGTGTGTATAATCTATATACATGAAAAAACTTTGAGACTCTCGGTTCACATATTTTGATCAAAAGATGTTTAAGCTGCCCACGACTTTCAACGTGATCTCAAAATCGGGCAGTCCTACACTATCCTTACCTCTCAATAGAGCCAATTCACGGCCTCTCACTGGGTCAACCGACCTCCATTATACAGAGAGAAAAAAATAAAAAAACACACCAGACTTGCAAGCTGCACTTCTTATGACAGCCTGTGAGAGTGGGCGGGTGCAGAAACCCAAAATGGAAGCACCCCTTCCTTCCCATATAGGTTAAAATCAATGTACACCAAGTATAACGTATGTTTCTGCACACAAAAACATTTCTGAAAAAACGTATGCAAACCTGGGTGCCACTGGCAGGGCTGCGGCACACATGTAATTATACTTGTACACACACAGACCGCCGCTAGCGGCACACTACTGCAAAAATGGCAATACACTACGTCTCAAAGTTTTTTCATGTATGATAGATAGCATAAATGCTTCTTTAGGGATTTCCACGTAGTGTATTGCCCTTTTTGCAGAAATGTGCCGCCAGCGGCGGTCTGTGTGTGTACAAGTATAATTACATGTGTGCCGCAGCCCTGCCAGTGGCACCCAGGTTTGCATACGTTTTTTTCAGAAATGTTTTTTGTGTGCAGAAACATACGTTATACTTGGTGTACATTGATTTTAACCTATATGGGAAGGAAGGGGTGCTTCCATTTTGGGTTTCTACACCCGCCCACTCTCACAGGCTGTCATAAGAAGTGCAGCTTGCAAGTCTGGTGTGTTTTCTTATTTTTTTTCTCTCTGTATAATGGAGGTCGGTTGACCCAGTGAGAGACGTGAATTGGCTCTATTGAGACGTAAGGATAGTGTAGGACTGCCCGATTTTGAGATCACGTTGAAAGTCGTGGGCAGCTTAAACATCTTTTGATCAAAATATGTGAACCGAGAGTCTCAAAGTTTTTTTCATGTATGATAGATAGCATAAATGCTTCTTTAAGGATTTCCACGTAGTGTAATCTATATACACACCCAATAATATATACATACACATAATATAATAATCTAAATTAATTTATGCTTTTCTTTTTATTCCTCCTCCATCTGTTCTTCTGCCACTGTGCACCAAGGATAGCGAGTGGTCCTGCATTGCCCCATAAGCAACCAGAAGTTTACACAAGGAAACTATATTTCCTGGAAGCACCCTGTATTCTCGTTCAGGCCGCACCTTCAAACAGCAGATAACTACACTGTTCATGCTTGCTTTACATCAGCACAGAGCAAGAAATATATGACACAGGTTACTGCACTGTGCATGCTTGTCGTAAAAGAAAGAACAAGAGCTGGAAATGTCTAACAGCAACAGGATACCCATAAACTGATAGCATTGATTATTTTGGGAGTATCTATTATTTAAACAAAATTGGGACATGGGCCCTGCAAGAAACAAAAAACAACATCCCACTGATCTCTGTTCCTGCAATTGCTGGCCGCCTGCCCAGTTCCTCTGTTTACTTCTGGCTCCATTTCCTGACGTCACCGTTCAGAGCACTCACTTCCATACAGTGACGTCAGGAAATGACAATCAGTGGCTGCAGCACTAACGAGTCGACTTACTGGAGCCACAAGTAAACAGAAGAACCAGGCAGGCAGCTGGAATGGTGCTAAGAGGCGCGGTATGTGTGTGTTTGTTTTTTTATAGGCCATTCTTATCCCAGTTTTAACAACAAGAAATATAATACACTGCACAGCCCCTTTAAAAGCTGGGTAACACTTCATTTTGGTAAACTGATGGCACTTGGCAATGTTATTTATTTCAACAGAGAGTTAAAAGACTTTTCCAACAATCTTAAAGGGGTTGTCTCATCTCAAAGTTTCATAGGATGCATGAATGAAATATTGCTGTTTTGCTCTGTCACTTCCTGGTCAAGCTGTCTGCAATTAGCATATGAGCTCTGTGTATTTAGACTTCTCTGTTTTAGTCTAGATTAAATAAATTACCTTCTCAGAGGTCTGGAGAAGCTGCTGAGCTAATGTAAACAGTAGAGTAATTACTGTCTTTTGTCTGAAAGACAAGCTCTCACAGTGCTGGCTTGTGTGATGATGTCACTCCCTGCTATCAGATAGAACAAACAGCAGGGGAGAAGGAGTACAGTAGGTTGGTCTCTTGGGAAACTAGAAAGCCGTCAGAAGGTGATAAAATCATTTGTAGCTCCTTAACACAAAAAAAAAAATGAACGCAATATATTTGGAAAACGTCTTCATTTAGTGTTCTCAACATGTTGAAAGCTAATCTTTGTAGTGAGACAACCCCTTTAAGGTTAGCCATCAGCTCCATCACAAAATAACCGTAGTATAATATTCCTGCAAACTCAATTTCAGATGCCCTTTATTAGAAGGCTGCCTTGTGACAGATTCTCTTTAAACCAGTTAAAAGCCTATGTAAAAGATTGCAAAATGGGTCAATTATATCCTCGAAGCAATTTGTTGTGTGAACTTATTGAAAGATCCTGCTCATCAGGGGACAGAAAAGCATAGTAAACATTATTGAGGATGGGTGAAGGGCTGCTATTTCTAGGAACTCCAACAAAACTGAGTTTTCAGCTTTAAATAGAGTTCTTCTTGAATGAGACCCAAAATCATGATCAGCGCAGTGAACTCTGTTATCCTAGCTAAATTTGGGTTCAGGCAATGTAACTATACAAAGCATGTGTTGGCGGTCAGACTGGCTATATCAGCTCTACCTCACTAACACAGCAAAATCCCTAAGCCGCAGCACTGTCAGTCAATCCATATCATAAGTAGTAAGCTTGCGACGGATCAAGCAGACACTTTCATCACAGCTAATGGAAATGTGATCACAACACCAAGACACTTGAGCCATTGGCACGTGGAGCCTGCTCAGGATCTACAAGTATAATACTCCCCTTACACCCATGATATTCAATGGGAGCGTTCAGCCAACAGGGACTCATTCACTAAACATTTTCTGCTGAAGAAGTTGCCCATGTGTTATAGGTCAGCCAAGTGTGGTGATTTCAGTGGTACAGGCCAACCACATGATGTATATGAGGCTCCCCGACAGCAGATGTCAGGAAAGAGAAGAATCAGGCAGCTGCATTTTAACATGCCCAATTCTTTTAGTCTCACATGAGGTAAACGGATGCCAGAGGAGTCTGGCAAAGTCTTATTCTCCTTTCCTCATTCAAAAAGGGAAGCTGGGCCCAAAAGTGGCTAAAATTTTTTAAAGGCAACCCTCATTTTTGGGGGTTTGGGGGTTTTAATTTTGGTTTTTCTTTTATGTCATAGGAACAAAAACCCCAAAATTAAAAAGCAGTGTTGGAAACGTAATGGGGAAACCCTTTGGCCCCCCTTGATTTTACTCTATGACTATAATGGGGTTTCTTGGGTTTCCATCATTTTACTGGAAACAAAATACTTAGCATTATGTATGCGGGTTTTTTGAAGGATCGGGCAACAAAGGAACCTCAAAGGGGCTATTTTCACACGGTTTAAATTTGCGGGAGTAATTTCCCCCGAAATTTACCCCTTTGTGGACGGGGGGCGGGGGGGGGAGCGGGGGAGTGAGCTGGGGGCCGGCACTTCCCCGGCCCAATTGATATCACTGCGGCGGCCCCGTATACCCCGCTAGAAAGGACATTTTTCCAATTTAAACTCCCCGCTTCCCCGGGGGGGGAGAGGAGAAAAAAACCCCATATTTTCCCAAAGGAGAACTGTAAATTACCGTAATGAATGGGCCGTTTGGGGGCCCCCTTTTAATTAGCGCACTTCGGCGCGAAAATTGGACCAAAATTACGGCCCTTTTTTAAGCCGTGGGGAAAAATGGCCAAAGGCAGACCGGGCAAAGAAACCCCCCGGGGCCCGCCCCGGGCCCCCCAAAGTGTGGGATGCGGCCCGGGCGTACGTTTGTCCGGGTCTGCAATAGAAACGCTGACGGCCCCCCGCGGCCCCGGGTTTGCTGAGGGGGGCCGGGGGGAAATTGCGAGGAGGCCCCCGCGGCCTCAGGGCTACTATTATGGTAAATTTGGGCAGCGGGCGGTGAATTCCGCTCACCGCGCCGCTCCCTCTCCGGGGGCGCACAAGTAAAAATCTGGCGGGCCCCAGGGCGGGGGAGGACCCGCCCCCCGGCGCTGGGGCATGACGTTTAAGACCCCCGGGGAAAAGTCCTCGAACAAAAGGGTGGCGGCTCGGCCAGGAGTCAGGAAAACCCAAAGGTGAGTACCCAGGGTTTGTTTTTTTTAAATTTTTGGGGTCTTTAAAGCTATATACCTGCCTGGAGAAGCTCAAACCCCTAGCTTTTTAATTCCTGGGGGGAAGTATTAAAATACCGGGGCTTGTGGGAAGCCCCATCTATAAACCTGTTGTGGGAAGCCCTTTTCTTTAAAACCGCTTGGGGGAACCCCCTATCAAATACCCTGCTTGTGGGAAGCCCTTCTTATACCTGCTTGTGGGAAGCCCTTTTCTTTTTATACCTGCTTGGGGGCCCCCTATTATTTACCTGCTTGTGGGAAGCCCTAGCAAAGTATATACCTGCCTGGGGGAAAGCAGTAAAAAATCCCTGTGGGAAAACCCTAACTAGTATATACCTGCCTGGGGAAAGCAGCTATATCCTTTGCTTGGGGGAACCCCAAAACCTAGTATATCCTGCCTGGGGGGAAGCAGCTATTCCCTTCCCTTTTGGGGGGAAACCCCTACCCAGCTATATACCCCCCTGGGGGAAGCCCTATGCAGCTATTTTTCCCCCTGGGGGAAGGCCTATGCAGCTTTTATACCCGTTGGGGGAAACCCCTATGAGTATATCCCCGCCTGGGGAAACCCTTTGCGTAAATACCCCCCGGGGGGGGAAAAGCCCAAAGAGTAAAATTAACCCCGTTTTGGGGGGAAAAGCCCTATATTAAAATAGACCCCCCCTGTGGGAACCCCTACCCAAAGCTATTTTAACCCCCCGTGGGAACCCCTACCCAAGGGGGGGTGGGGCTATTTACCCCCCGGGGAAGCCCTACCCAGTATATACCCCCCTGGGGGAAAACCCCTACCCAGTATCCCCCCGTGGGGGAACCCCTTTTCCAGTTATTCCCGCCTGTGGAACCCCATCCAGCTATATACCCCCCTGTGGGGAACCCTATCCCAGCAATATACCCCGGTTTTGGGAAGCCCAACCCAATTACCCGCCTGTGGGAACCCTATCCACTATTTACCCCCCTGGGGGAATCCCTTTTCCCTATAACCCCCCTTTGGGAAGCCCTATCCAGCTAATACCCCCTGTGGGAACCCCTATCCCTAATCCCTCCTGTGGGAAGCCCTACCCACCCAAAAAACCCTCCCCTTGGGGGAAAACCCCTATCAAACTATTTTACCTCCCTGGGGGGGAACCCCTATCAGTATATACCTGCCTGGGGGAAAAGTTTTCTAGTAAAACCCCTCCCGGGGGGAAGCCCATCTAGCTTATCCTGCCTGTGGGAAGCCTATTTTAGCTTTATAGCTTGTGGGAAGACCTAACTAGCTATTCCTCCCTGGGGAGCTGTCCCTACTAAAACCCTCCCTGGGGGAAAGTTTTCCCCATCAAATTTTACCTCCCTGCGGGACCTATATTTTTTAAACTTGATGACTGGGGGGGAGCTTATTACCTGCCAGACGGAGGGGACAAAAAACTACAAACCAACCTTACTGAGGAGAGCGGGTAAATCCCTCCCTTTACTGTGTCCCATGAGAAAGGCAGTTTTTATAAAGACCCCCATTTAAGTTTCCACAAAAAAAAACCCCAAAAAAACGTTTTTTTTTCCCCGTTCACCCAAAGTTTTTTTTTTAGCCCGGCCCCCAAAAAGCATCGACTTTCTCATGGGGCCCCCAGGGGAAAAAAAATTGCCCCCCCCCCTTGTTTAAAGGGGAAATGTTCCCCGCGAAACCTGGGGGGCTTATTTGGGCAATAAGTGGCTGAAAATACCCCCCAAAGCACGCCCCGCAAATACAGTAATTCATAGCTCTCATTGAAAGCTATTACCTGCTTTTTTCCCCGTGTAAAATTTGCGCCGGGAGAAAAAAGGGAAAACATCGTTAGGGGGGAAAAGGGCCCCGGCCACGAATTTTAAAGTACGCGCTTGCGAAGCGTCTTCCCCTAAAAAAACCCAGCTTTTATAGTGGACCACAAAAACGCCCCGCTTTTCCCGAAAAGACTTTGTGTAAAAACCCCCTACCCCCCCGGAACCAATAAAATTTACCCATGGTTTTTCCCCACATAAAACTATACCAAAACGGGTCATTTGTAAATACTTTAAGGTGTTTTCTCATCTAGCTGTTATCACAGAACCTGCTCTTCACAGCCTCTTCAGGTTCCCAGCTTCCTGTGCTTTGAATGGCTCAGCATTGACTGACATATCAGCTCTGCTTACTCTTAGGGCATGTCCCCACAACACAGAGCAAATACCGGTCGGAGAAAAGCTGTCCCCCTTCGCACTGACTTGCTCATATTCCGCCCGAAAACTAGGCGGAGGAATGAACATGCCATTTCTGGGACCGCTGGCGGTGTAAAAAAACATCCAGTGGTAAATCCGTGCAGTTGGACCACTGCACGGATTTTCCATAGCGGTCCATTCCAGGGGTTGACAGTTGGTTTACAGACTGTTTTCAAAACCGAAAACTGTCCGTAAAACCATCCAAAAACCCTTGCCTTGGGGACAAGCCTTTATTCTTGGCTGTGCCTGTTAGGGAGACATTGGTTATAAAGGGGTTTAAAAAAAAAAAAAAAAAAAAAATGCCCTGTCCAAACAGGAGGTCTGGCTATAAATGAGAGGTAGCAGAGCTGTATTTAAAGGAGTTGTCTCGCTACAAAGAATAGCTTTTCAAATTGTAGGAACACAAAATAAAGACATTTTCCAAATATAATTGCTTTGTTCCTCTGTTTCCCTAAGGAGATACAAGTGAATTTATGACCTCCCTGGATATTTCAGTTCCCTCAGTAACTGACCTGTAAACAATTCTCCCCCTGCTGTTTGTTCAATGAGATAACAGTGAGTGATGTCATCACACAGGTCACTGCAGTGTCCTGTGCTGCTCAGCAGTAAAAAGCTTGATTTATGTAAAATAAACAGAACTGTAATTAGGGCTGTACAAGCATGGAGCTTATGCAAATGAGTCAGTCTGAACCAGGAAGTGACAGAGTATTTCATTCATGCATTCTCTGAAACTCTGAAGGGAGACAACTCCTTTAATATAAGGAAGTGGGCCAAGAAGAGCAGAGTGATTCTTACATTCATCTGTATATTTACATAAGTGTTACTCTGCAGCCTCCACTGCACAGCACAAGGCTCTTGTATCTGGAACGTCCATTCATTTCAATGAGAGAGTCTTGAACATTCAGAAGTTTCGAGGATTGTTCTAGATAAACATGCAGGCCCCAGAGGTGGCCCGGACCTATCAGATATTGATGACGTATCCTGTCTGAAGTGGGACAACCCCTTTTAAAGTGAATAATTTCACATTCAAATTTTACAGCACGCACAGCTAAAAGTCATGATCAGTTTGGACTTCCCTTCCTCAGTCACAGTAGTAACTTTTAGACAGTACTGCAATCCTAGTGGTCGTCAAGGCAACTGATGTTGCTGTGACTGTAGACTACCGCTTCCCTGCAGTGCTAATATGGGGGGAGCAGTAGTATTAGAAGTTCGCTACACTTATCACCTATAATTAGACACCAGCACAATGAATGAAACAGGAGGGTGCAGTTGGTGACGTCACCCATCAGAATCAGCCCGGATGTTATTTTCTAACAACAAGAGCTAGAAGATATCTTGGAATGGAAGTGTACCCATCACTCCTTCACATTATTGCGAGTTAGCCCTTGGCCACGAGTTTCAATTGCAATTGTGTATCTTTAGTGTTTTGGATTTTTGGATTTAAGGGACGTTTTTATCTTATATAACTTCTTTTAAAAGAATTAAAGGGGTTGTCTCACTACTAGGATTGTTTTTTATATTAAAGATCTTGCAAAAACAAGTCACTTTGCAATATATGTCCATTAACAGTGTCCTACCTATTCCAAGATATCCACTCTTGTATGACCTGCATCAGCTCCTTAGGTCGTTATAGCTACAGACCTGTTTGATCTATCCTGATAGGCTGCCAGCACTGGTTGCTATAGCTACAGACCTTGCTTCTACTGCAGCCTAGTGGAAGCCAGTAAACACACCCCTGAATTCAAAGTGAAACCAAGAAAACAGGACTGAAGTAAGATGAATCAGTATAGTGAGACAGCCCCTTTAAATGTTTTACATTAAGTATGATTTTTCATGCAGAATAGTTACAGTAAATATCATATGTAGCAGCAATATCTAGATGTGAACATTCTTTAAAGAGAACCTGTCACATAGTTTATGCCCCCCTTGTTGAGGACAGCACAAGTTAGTGTCAGACCTGCTGTTTCCAGCGCTGTGTCCCTTGTTCTGTAAGATGCTCTATGAGAACGGTGGATTACAGTAATGACTGGGATGTATCTCGTCCCGTATTTCACGCAGTACGGCGCGAAATACGGGGCGAGATACAACCCAAAATAAGCCGTGTGAACATATCCTTAAGGGTTATCATGTGGCGTGACTCGGTGTTGAATGTCAGCCACGCCCCATAAGTCTCCGTTTGTAACTAGGGGACGTATGTAAGTCGGAACGATTTAAGAAAAAATGTGCTGAAAAATCCCCCCTCGGCTTATACCCGAGTCACTGTCGGCGCTGGGGCGCTGCTCCTCAGGGAGCGCATATAACTGAATCCCGAGTACCTGACAGCGTTCTTGCGCTGCGATGGCCCGGGCGCCGTCAGGGATCTCCTCCCCTGTGTGCGACTCTTCCGGAGCGCACACAGGTGAAGAGATATCACTGCGGCGCAGAGAGTGAGCGCTCCGCGTCGCAGTGGACTCCAGGCGGCCGCAGATTCGCGGCTGTCCGGAGTTTCCGGCACAGGCAGCATGTGTCATCACGCTGCGTGCACGGCCTGATGACATCACCCGCCTGTGCCGAGAAGAGCGCACGGGAGGCTGGACAGCGAGGAGGCGGAGCAGCAGGGAGCCAGGTAAGTGGGTTTTATTGTTTTAAAAACGTGCCTATACCTGCCTAGGGGGACCTATACCTGGCTATAACCTACCTATACCTGGCTGTAACCTACCTATACCTGGCTGTAACCTACCTAGGGGGACTTATACCTGCCTATAGCCTGCCTAGGGGGACCTATACCTTCCTATAACCTACCTAGGGGGACCTATACCTGCCTATAAGAACCTATACCTGCCATTAACCTACCTAGGGGGACCTATACCTGCCTATAACGACCTATACCTGCCTATAACCTGCCTATGGGGGCAATTACCTGCCTGTAGCCTGCCTATGGGGACATATAGCTGCCTATACCTGCGTATAAAGACCTATACATGCCTATAGGGGACATTAAACTGCCTATACCAGCCTATAGGGGACATTAAACTGCCTATACCAGCCTATGTGGGACATTAAACTGCCTATACCAGCCTGTATCTGCCTGTGGGGGACATTAAACTGCCTATGTAATTTTATTGGTATCTATTTTTATTTTTAAAATTCACCAGTAGCCGCTGCGTTTTCAACCCTAGGCTTATACTCGAGTCAATAAGCTTTCCCGGTTTTTGTGGCAAAAGTAGGTGCCTCGGCTTATACTCGAGTATATACGGTAATAAGCTACTGCAGCACAAATAAAAAACAAAAAAGCATCCTCTCCTGCCTAGCTCCAGATGAAAAGGACATCACTGCTGCAGCCCTCTTGCATAACTGCAGAAAGAGCAAGGATTTGTTGCGGAATTTGGCACAGTGTAAGATATATGAAGAGAAAATATCTATATTAAACTTATACTGTGTCATTACATGTAAATTTTTTTCAGTCGGTTTTCGGACTTGAAAACCGTCTGTAAACAGACTGTCAACCTTTTACATTGGCTTAACTAGACAATCCGTGCAGTAGTCTACACTGCACGGATTTTCCACCTCACGGTTTTTGACACCGCCGCGGTTCCTAAGAACATGTTCATTCTTCCGTCCGGTTTTTGGGAAGAACATGAACATGTCAGTGGTTAAGGGGGACGGGCGAATCCGCAAACTGCAGACAAAAGACGCCCCCAAAAGCACAGAAATTATGTAAAAAAAACGGCCGGATTCTTTTAATCAGAATCTGACTGGTATTTTAACCTGCCGTGTGGACGCACCCTAAGTATGCCTGACTGATCTGGGTACAGTTTTTATGCTGGCCTTTTTGTTATAATCAAAGGCCATCTGCTTTCCTAAATCAGAATGTAGAGGGAAGGATTTATTGCCTTAAAACAAGATTTCCCATTTGATCAGGAAGTACATGGGGGGGGGGGGGGTGGCGATTGGAGAGTTTATTTGACAGCATGATAATAAAGGTGTGTTCACATACGCTTTTGGATGTGTGTTTGGGTCGGTCTAGACGGACCCAAACACGCATCTGACAATGAGCGGCATGTTTTACACTGCTCACAATGTAAAACACCTATCAGTGTTCACATGAGTGGTCGCCGATGTGTGTTTATATTGCGTCTGTCGGATCCGTCTTTCGGATCTGTTCCAAGAATTGACAAGAGCCCTATAATAAACTATAGGGTGCGATGCTGCTGCATCCAACACGGATCCAAACAAGCAGGTGCATGATGGATTCGTGTTGGATCCGATCGACGCTACATTTCTGGATGCGATTGTCGGATCCAACATGGACCCGAAATCGTATCCAACAACGCCAAGTGACCCTACCCTAACTTGGTAGCATGTCTCTACTCGGAATAATTTGCCTACAGAGGGAAATGGCCTAATGAGGATCTACACACAAACACAGGAGTGTTTATTGCCCCAACACAGGTTTTCTATGATGACAGAGGAAACAGTTTCCCACAATAAGAATTGGACATTGGGAGTACCTAAAAGTATATCAAATAGCCAGGCTTAGATTACTGGGGAGGGCTCTTGAAGGCAAGATTTCTGGAAAGGAGTGAAGCTCTTGAGGCAGTCCTGGAGGAACTTCGTTCAGACTTGGTAGCTATAGTGCATGAAATTATTGTTTTTGTCTGTTTCCAAGCTTATTGAATACGATGTTTCTCTTTTGTTTCTGGATTTAAACATGGTGTCTTTCTATGGGGTTTACAAGATATTGGGCCACATGTATGAAAACTATCTAGATCTAAGGCCTCGTTCACACGACGGTTTTGGCCGCGGGTTTTTGCGGGTTTTTCCCGCGGCCAAAACCTCGTCAAAATGCACAACAAACTCGCGTCTCCCAACGCAGGTTTGCGGCGCGGGCGGTGGCCTTGGCGTGGGAGGGGCGTGGTTTGGGGTGCGGCTTGCGCCGAGGGTTTGCTCCCATGCAAATTAATAGCAGGGGGCAAACCGCGTCCCAGCCGCGCACCACCCGCGCCGACACCGCGCAGCACCGCGCGTGGAGACATCCCTGTCAGGAATTGACAGGAGAGTTCTTCACACGCGCGGGTTTGGCCGCGGCCCCGGCCAAACCCGCGGAGTGTGAATATTAATGCGGTTTCCCATAGGAAACCATGTTAATAAACTAGACGCGATTTGGCCGCGGTTTTGGCCACGGAAACCGCGTCGGAACCCGTGGCCATAACCGCGGCCAAATCCGTCGTGTGAACAGGGCCTAAGACTTTTTGTTGCCCATAGCAACCGATCAGAGCTCCTCTTATTGTTTCAGAGCACTACATGAATTCACAGTGGAATTGCTATAGGCAAGGAAAGTTGTAGACCAAGACAGTTTTCATGCATGAGGCCCATTGTCTCTACATGTATTCCCCATTGTTGCGTTTATAACCCTGTGCTGCGATTTTCATTCTGGATATTATATAATCTTTTGACATACGTTGTTATTGGTATGCTTTCTTTGCCGAGAATATTGTTGTTGTTCAGTATTATTATTCTTTAATATTGGTAATAAATAATATTTCTTACAACAGTTACAGAATTCCATGTAGATGTCAATCATGAAAAGCTAAGGCATACAGAGCTGCCATTAAAGAGGACCTGCGGACTCTCCAGACATGTCTGGTTTTGTCATTTTTAATCCACACAAAACAATTATGGAGCATCTTTTCTTAGTTCTCTGCACCTAGCCGTTTCCCTGTTATTCCTCCTGGAAGTATATGAATTGACAAGTACGAGTTACCATTCCTCTTGTTAAAAGAACATGTCCCTACCAAGTCTGACATTGTCAGTATTGATTACACAGTGTCAGTATAGAAGGACACATCCCACTGACAAAGAGAATGGTTTTACCAAGTTGTCAACCTAGGCTATGGTCACATGGAGTATTTCTCCTCCGGAAAACAAAAGCATGCAATACATGGTGGAAATACAAGGGGCACCCTTCGAATTTTTCCCAAACGTTTCCTTTCTTCATGACGATTTTTACCACATTTTTAAATGCATATTAGCCCTGTCTAGTAAGGCTAATCTGTGTCCTAGCTCCAGATGCGCTCTCTGTCCCAAATATGTGCAGAGGTAGTTAACATGCACTCCCGTGTTTTCACGTGTCACATAACGCAACAAAGCAACAGAAAGGGCACTACCTACTATGCTAGGTCTTATTTTCAGGGGATGTCTTATTTTTCCATGCACAAGAATTCACATTTATTGTTGAACAAAAAAAAAAAAAAAAAACATCTGCATAACCAAGCAAACTCTGAATTCCATCAAGAATTTCTTATGGCTATTTCCATGTACAACAATCTATTATCACTCTCCAAACCCTGAATTTCATGGTGAATTTCTTGTGACGCCATATTCTTTTAGAATCTTTGGCCCCAATCTCTCATGTCTAGCTATAGCACTTTCCTTAATTGAGCACCTCTTTTCCAGGTGGCCTCCCACACAAGGTAAGACCTATCTAAATGATCTGCTAACACTAATGCATGGCGTGGGGAGAATGACTTCCGCTAGGTCTTATTTTCTGGGGAGGCCTTGTATTTCTAAGCTTGAAAAAATTGCAGTAGGTCTTATTTTCGGGGGATGTCTTATTTTCAGGGAAACACGGTATGTGCCCCTTTGATGTGAATTCTCATACATATCGATGATACACTTAAAGGGGTATTTCGGTATACAAAAACGTCACTTCATTGAAAGTATGCAGTATAAAGTAAAAATCTCCAATATATAGTAATTAAATATTTTTTCATAATTTCCCACATATTCATTCCCACCAATTACTGGCTCAAAATGTGATGTTTGTAGATTACTGCCAAAGGACATGACCTGTAGTTTAGTTTCAGCTTCAATGGTCAGGCATACACTGTTTCAGCACTAGGAAAATGAGCTGTGTGTCTATGAAGCAGCAGGGAATGGGAGGGGATGTAACTACCATGTATCCCCGAAAATAAGACATAGCAGAGATTTTGTTGAATTCCCTAATATAAGGCACCCTCTGAAAATAAGATATAGCGGAAATCATTAGAGGGTTGAAGGACCTATGAAGGGAGGTCATGTGACTGATGTCACCACATGTCTCGAACATCCCAGGACAGAAAATATACAAGTAAATGAGTGATGGGAGTGAGAACAGAGCAGTGATACTGAACACACAGACACATCTTACAGGATGGATGATGGGGCGTGCTGGAACTTCTAGTCCCACAAGTCCCAGCATGTCACATTTGTCATCCTTTGAGATAAGTCACTGCAGCTGCCATAAGATGTCCTTTACATACATATATCCTATGGTTTGTAACTCTAAACTCTAAAAGCTATATATATATATATATAATATATATATAATATATATATAAATATATATATACACATATACACACACATATATATACACCACATATATAATACACATACATACATACATACACACACTAGTAATAGCATGTTAAAATTATTACATGGAAAAATAACACATCCCCTGAAAATAAGACATAGTGCATCTTTAGGAGCAAAAATTAATATAATACGCTGTCTTATTTTCGGAGAAACAGGGTAGGAGGCTCAGCAGAGGGGGAGCACAGTATGAGATGCACAGGAGGGTGGAACATGGCTCTTCAGCAGTCAAGGTAATACAGGGGAGGGCACCAGCCTAGAATCAATGTCAGCAATGCATGATGGGAACTGTAGTCTGCTACCCACATGAACTGCTGCTGGAGCCAAGTCCACACTTCCTGCGCTGAAGAACATATGGAGAACAGCAGTATCAAAAAATATGTCACTTATACATGTTTTAGATGTAGGATTACTGTCATGCTGTTGGTTTTTGTGTAATGACCCTGCAGTCCCTTTTCGAGGTTTCTGTCCGAGCACTGGAATACACCTTTAAGATAGATTTTTGCATGCATACTTGAGTGCATAAAACAAGCATCTTACAGTGGTGTGAAAAAGTATGCGCCCCCTTCCTGATTTCTTAACCTTTTGGATTTTGTCACACCCAAGTGTTTCAGATCAAACAAATTTTAATATTAGACAAACATAACACAAGTAAACACAAAATGAAGTTTTTAAATGAACGTCTTTATCATTAAGGGAAAAGTAATCAAAACGTAGGTGGCCCTATGTGAAAAAGTTATAGACCCTCCTCTCTTCCTTAACACATAAAATAACTGTTTTCTCACATCTTTGGGAAGTTCAGTTTTTCCTAGCCTCACCCAGGTCTGACTACCGCCACACCTGTTCTCAATCAAGGAAGCACCTGCCTGACAAAGGGTGCTGTCACACGGTGCGTTTTTGGATGCGTTTTTTTTGTGCAACAATACACAGCATTAATTACTGTGACTTCCTGCACAAAAAAACACACTGTGTGAAAGTACCCAAAATGAAGTAGACCAAAATATCCTCAGAAGCCAGACATCATGGACAGATCCAAAGAAATTCAGGAACAAATGAGATACAAAGTAATGGAGATCTATCAGTCTGGAAAAGGTTATAAAGCCATCTCTACAGCTTTGGGAATCAAGAGAACCACAGTGAGACCCATTATCCACAAATAGAGAAAACATGGTACTGTGGTGACTGGTGAACCTTCCCAGGAGTGATCGGCTGTCCAAAATTACCCCAAGAGCGCAGCGATGACTCATCCAAGAGGTCACAAAACCCCCCCACAACATCCAAAGAACTGCAGGCCTCATTTGCCATAGTTAAAGGGGTTTTCTCGCTACAAAGATCATATCTGTAATGATGGGAACAGTAAAAATAAGCACTTTTGTAACTAAATCATTTAGTATAGCAGCTATGAGCTAATCTTTGCATGCCTAGAGCTATTTCTGTAGCAAGTAGTCAGGCCATGCCCCCTTTGCTGTGATTGGCTGCCTGATATTTCATCCAGCCCTGTTGGGACTTGCCCCCTGGACAGCATCCCCCCCATGCTGTGATTGGCTGCCTGCACTCTTCCCTATGAGCTGTGTAAAATTAAAGTGAAAATGATTGCTGCCTGTGTCTGTGTTCTCATTGTCTTTCACTGCACCCGGAGCTGTATAAAAATGGCTGCATGAACTCTCTATGCTTCTCTCCCAGTGATAGTTCTATATGAAGAATCTGGGCAATCACTGAATCTCTAGCTGCTAGATTCACTCTCCATACCCCCATATAACACAGCCTTATACACAGAGAGGATGTCACAGCTCTGCAGACATCCTGCAATGGTCAGTTCTCATGTCTGCAGAGCTGTCACCTCCCTCCCAGGCTAAACAAGCTCCTTGTAACCAGAAAACCTGCATTGGTTTAAACAGTTATACATACAGCCTGAAATGAAGAAACAAATGTGAGGAATGAACTCTGCTCGCCCCTCTGTTATCAGGCAGGAGGTCTGCAGAGCTCTGACCTCCTCTCCCTTCTACTGCTCACACAGAATGATGATGTCACAACTATTCAGTGAGGAAAGACCCGCCTACTGGAAGTAGAGACCCGCCCCTGGATTTGATGCTGTAAGAAAGACAGAAAGCTTAAAGGGGTTGTCTCACTACATTGATTCATCTTACCTCAGTCTTGTTTTCTTGGTTTCACATTGAATTCAGGGGCGCGTTTACCGGCTTCCACTAGGCTGCAGTAGAAGCCAGGTCTGTAGCTATAGCAACCAGTGCTGGCAGCCTATCAGGAGAGATCAAACAGGTCTGTAGCTATAGCAACATGAGGAGCTGATGTAGCCCATACAATAGGGGATATCTCAGAATCGGTAGGACACTGTTAATGGACACATACTGAATAGTGACTTGTTTTTTCAAGATCTTTAACATAAAAAGCAAACCTTTTAGTGAGACAACCTATTTAAGATGCCCACGAAAGCTTGTAATGAGAAAACCCCTTTATGGTCAGTCTTCATGACTCCACCCTAAGAAAGAGACTACAAAAATGGCCTGCATGGCAGAGTTCAAGGACAAAAAGTACTGCTGAGCGAAAAGAACATGAAGGTTCATCTCAGTTTAGGCCAGAAAACATCATGATCCCAAAGACTTTTTGGAGACGATTCTGTGGACCGACAACACAGTTTTATAGGTATAAGTCCCATTACATTTGGCATAGAAGCAACACAGCATTTCAGAAAAGGAACATCATACCAATAGTAAAACATGGTGGTGGTAGTGTGATGGTCTGGGGCTATTTACTGCTTCTGGACCTGGAAGAATTGTTGTGATAAATGAAACCAGGAACTCTGTTGTCTACCAACAAATCCTGGAGGAGAATTAGGCCATCTGTTTGTGACCTCAAACTGAAGTACACTGGGGTTATGCAGCAGGACAATGATCCAACACACACTAGTAAGTCCACCTCTGAATGACTTAAAGGGGTTGTCTCACTACAATGATTGGGTTTTAATTAAAAGATCTTTAAAAAACAAGCAGCTTTGCAATATATGTTCATTACAAATGTCCTACTGATTTTGAGTTAGCCCTGTTAGTAGTACTATGTCAGCTTCTAAAATTTCTATAGCAGCTGACCTGTTGATCCTTATCTCACTGGCTGTCAGGTCTGTATGACTCATACAGATCAGAGCAGAGAGCCCCTCCTGCACAGAATGCTTCTGTAGTGGAGGGGGGAGGAGGGCTCTGGCTTCTGTGTCCCTGCTGCCTGGATTAACCCTGTGTGTGCCTGCTTCCTCCTGCTCTCTACACAGATAGATGGGACAGTAGTGACCCTGTGTGTTACTATAATCATGATGTGTCTGTGGAGCTGTCACTATAGTAATAGAACAGATAAGGCATGTGAACAGTTCATGCTTTGCTGTACTAGTGACATCCTGAGTATAGTAACACTTCCCAGCTGCCCTGTGTCTGTTCTGACAATGTAAGCTAAGCAGGGGGTATAGGAACACTTGCATCCCCCCTGCTCTGGCTCCACACTCATAGATCAGCTCTCTCCTGTCTCCTGGCTGTGGAGACAGCAGCAAGAGCTGCAGCAGACCTAGGCAGGCACACACAGGGTTAACTCTGGCAGCAAACTCCCCCTCCCCCTTCCTGTATAGAAGTTACAGAGGAGAGCTTTCTGTGTGCTGAGGGGAGGGGGGGGGGGGGAGAGGGAGGAGAAGAGGCAGACAAGCTAGCAAGCCCCTCAATTCAACTCCCAGCCACAGAGATAGGCTGAAAGCTTTTAATGAGACAACTCCTTTAAGAAAAACACAATGAAGACTTTGGAGGCATGACCTTAATCCGATTGAGAAGTTGTGACATGGCCTTAAAAAAAAAAATGTGGTTCATGTTCCGAAACCTTCCAATGTGGGTGAATTACAAAAATTCTGTAAAGACGACAGGGCAAAAAACCCCGAGAGTCTTGTAAAAGACTTATTGGCAGTTACAGCAAATGCTTGATTGCAGTTGTTGCTGCTAAGGGTGGCCCAACCAGTTATTAGGCTTAAGAGGCAATTACTTTATCACAAAGGGCCCTGTAGGTTTGGATTTTTTTTTAATAATAAACACCGTCATTTAAAAACTGCGTTCTGTGTTTCCATGTGTAATATTTGAATGTCTGATCTGAAACATTTAAGTGTGACAAATATTTAAAAGATTAAGAAATAAGGAAGGGGGAAATACCTCACAACAATCACTGTATGTGCCAAAATATTGTGCAATAAAAACACCATATGAACTATTAGTCATACATTTTCAGGAGTAATAAAAAACCACAACACATTAGGCCTCATTTATGAAACTTGTCTGACAGCAAGACTGCATTTATTGTCCATAGCAACCAGAGCTCAGCTTTCTTTCACTGCTCTAAAAATGAAAGCTGAGCTGTGATTGGTTACTATGGACCCAATACACCCATAGATATTCCGATGCAGATGTCAGCGGGTGCGTTTACCAACGATATATAGCCCCATACACCCATAGATATTCCAATCCAGATGTCGGCGGGTGCATTTACCTATATAGCCCCATACACCCATAGATATTCCGATCCAGATGTCCGCGGGTGCATTTACCTAAAATACCCCATACACCCATAGATTTTCCGACCCAGATGTCCGCGGGTGCATTTACCTATATAGCCCCATACACCCTAGATATTCCGATCGATGTCCCGCGGGTTTGCATTTACCTAATATAGCCCCATACAACCCATAGATATTCCGATCCAGATGTCAGCGGGTGCATTTACCTATATAGCCCCATACAACCATAGATATTCCGCTCCAGATGTCAGCGGGTGCATTTACCTATATAGCCCCACACAACCATAGATATTCAGATCCAGATTTCAACGGGTGCATTTACCCATATAGCCCCATACACCCATAGATATTCCGATCCAGATGTCAGCGGGTGCATTTACCTATATAGCCCCATACACCCATAGATATTCCGATCCAGATTTCAGCGGGTGCATTTACCTATATAGCCCCATACACCCATAGATATTCCTATCTAGATATCCGCAGGTGCACTTACCTATATAGCCCCATATACCCATGTCCTGATCCGGATGTCAGCGGGTACATTTACCTATATAGCCCCATACACGCATAGATATTCCGATCCAGATGTCAATGGGTGCATTTACCTATTTAGCCCCATACACCCATAGATATTCCGATCTAGATGTCAGCGGGTGCATTTACCTATATAGCCCCATACACCCATAGATATTCCGATCTAGATGTCAGCGGGTGCATTTACCTATATAGCCCCATACACCCATAGATATTCCGATCCAGATGTCAGCGGGTGCATTTACCTATATAGCCCCATACACCCATATTCAGATCTAGATGTCAGAAGGAGCATTTACCTATATAGCCCCATACACCCATATTCCGATCTAGATGTCAGCGGGTGCATTTACCTATATAGCCCCATACACGCATAGATATTCCGATCCAGATGTCAGCGGGTGCATTTACCTATATAGCCCCATACACCCATAGATATTCCGATCCAGATGTCAGCGGGTGCATTTACCTATATAGCCCCATACACCCATAGATATTCCGATCCAGATGTCAGCGGGTGCATTTACCTATATAGCCCCATACACCCATAGATATTCCGATCCAGATGTCAGCGGGTGCATTTACCTATATAGCCCCATACACCCATAGATATTCCGATCCAGATGTCAGCGGGTGCATTTACCTATATAGCCCCATACACCCATAGATATTCCGATCCAGATGTCAGCGGGTGCATTTACCTATATAGCCCCATACACCCATGTTCCGATCCAGATGTCAGCGGGTGCATTTACCTATATAGCCCCATACACCCATATTCCGATCTAGATGTCAGCAGGTGCATTTACCTATATAGCCCCATACACGCATAGATATTCCGATCCAGATGTCAGCGGGTGCATTTACCTATATAGCCCCATACACCCATAGGCCGATCCAGATGTCAGCGGGTGCATTTACCTATATAGCCCCATACACCCATTTTCCGATCCAGATGTCAGCGGGTGCATTTACCTACATAGCCCCATACACCCATGTTCCGATCTAGAGGTCAGCAGGTGCATTTACCTATAAAGCCCCATACACCCATAGATATTCCGCTCCAAGTTCAGGGGGTGGCATTTACCTAGATAGCCCCATACACCCATAGATATTCCGATCCAGATGTCAGCGGGTGCATTTACCTATATAGCCCCATACACCCATGTTCCGATCTAGAGGTCAGCGGGTGCATTTACCTATATAGCCCCATACACCCATAGATATTCCGATCCAGATGTCAGCGGGTGCATTTACCTATATAGCCCCATACACCCATAGATATTCCGATCTAGATGTCAGCGGGAGCATTTACCTATATAGCCCCATACACCCATAGATATTCCGATCCAGATGTCAGCGGGTGCATTTACCTATATAGCCCCATACACCCATGTTCTGATCCAAATGTGAGCGGGTGCATTTACCTATATAGCCCTATACAACTATAGATATTCCGATCTAGATGTCAGCGGGTGCATTTACCTATATAGCCCCATACACCCATATTCCGATCCAGATGTGAGCGGGTGCATTTACCTATATAGCCCCATACACCCATAGATATTCCGATCCAGATGTCCGCGGGTGCATTTACCTATATAGCCCCATACACCCATGTTCCGATCCAGATGTCACCAGGTGCATTTACCTATATAGCCCCACACTCCCATGTTCCGATCCAGATGTCAGCGGGTGCATTTACCTATATAGCCCCATACACCCATAGAGATTCCGATCCAGATGTCCGCGGGTGCATTTACCTATATAGCCCTATACACCCATATTCCGATCCAGATGTCAGCGGGTGCATTTACCTATATAGCCCCATACACACATATTATGAACCAGATGTCTGCGGGTGCATTTACCTATATAGCCACATACACCCAAATTCCACTCCGGGGAAAGTGAGTGCATTTACCTATATAGCCCCATACACCCACATTCCTCTCCGGGGTCAGTGAGTGCATTTACCTATATAGCCCCATACACCCATATTCCGCTCCGGGGTCAGTGAGTGCATTTACCTATATAGCCCCATACACCCATATTCCGCTCCGGGGTCAGTGAGTGCATTTACCTATATAGCCCCATACACCCATATTCCGCTCCGGGGTCAGTGAGTGCATTTACCTATATAGCCCCATATACCCATATTCCGCTCCGGGGTCAGTGAGTGCATTTACCTATATAGCCCCATACACCCATATTCCGCTCCGGGGTCAGTGAGTGCATTTACCTATATAGCCCCATACACCCATATTCCGCTCTGGGTCGCGAGTGCATTTACCTATATAGCCCCATATACCATATTCCGCCTCCGGGGTCAGTGAGTGCATTTACCTATATAGCCCCATACACCCATATTCCGCTCCGGGGTCAGTGAGTGCATTTACCTATATAGCCCCATACACCCATATTCCGCTCCGGGTCAGTGAGTGCATTTACCTATATAGCCCCATACACCCATATTCCGCTCCGGGGTCAGTGAGTGCATTTACCTATAATAGCCCCATATACCCATATTCCGCTCCGGGGTCAGTGAGTGCATTTACCTATATAGCCCCATACACCCATATTCCGCTCCGGTCAGTCAGTGCATTTACCTATATAGCCCCATACACCCATATTCCGCTCCGGGGTCAGTGAGTGCATTTACCTATATAGCCCCATATACCCATATTCCGCTCCGGGGTCAGTGAGTGCATTTACCTATATAGCCCCATATACCCATATTCCGCTCCGGGGTCAGTGAGTGCATTTACCTATATAGCCCCATACACCCATATACCAATCCAGATGTCAGCGGGTGCATTTAACTATTTAGCCCCATACACCCATAGATATTCCTATCTAGATGTCAGCAGGTGCATTAACCTATATAGCCCCATACACCCATATTCCGATCCAGATGTCAGCGGGTGCACTTACCTATTTAGCCCCATACACCCATGTTCTGATCCGGATGTCAGCGGGTGCATTTACCTATATAGCCCCATATACCCATGTTCTGAGCCGGATGTCAGCGGGTGCATTTACCTATATAGCCCCATACACCCATATTCCGATCCAGATGTCAGCGGGTGCACTTACCTATTTAGCCCCATACTCCCATGTTCTGATCCAGATGTCCGCAGGTGCATTTACCTATATAGCCCCATATACCCATCTTCTGATCCGGATGTCAGCGGGTGCATTTACCTATGTGGTAGTAACCATCACACAGGAGAAGTCGAGGTTCTGTCCATGACAACTAAGGAGCTCGCTTCTTTTGTTCCTCAAAGCGCCCCTGAATTGTGACACTGGGATCTGATTTGCTGTCGCGGCCGTTCCACTGGGTTTGACATGCAGTAGTTTTGATAAATGACCCCCGAAGCGTCCAAACATGATGTGTGCATATTACACGGTCTGCCCTGATGACCTAGAAGAGGAATAGTTTCCACAGGGCACTACAGACAGAACTGACAGCTGTCACCCTGGGAAGCGCCGGGGGCAGATCACGTGTACACAGAGCACCCACAATCATGTAGTGTCCTATCCACACAAAGGGAGCCATGGCACTGGCTGCTGCTGTGATGAGGCCGCTTACCTTCCTGTGCCGCCCTTTAAACACTACGGCGAATGCTCCATGCCCGATCAGGTCCTTCCTGCTGTACTCGAAGTCTCCCACCACCTCCATGTTGGGGCTGCGGGGCTGTCATTCAGTAGCCCCAGTGCACCTTCTCACCCCACCGGCGCCCCTCTCTCAAGAACAAGTCAACGTCAATCGCCGACCAGGGTGCGAGCATCCTGCGTGTCCCCAGGGGCCCATGACACATCCAGGGCCAGTTCACATGATGCGGTGTTGACACACAATACTCATAAAGGCACTTTAGTGCCTATCCAGCCTTGGACACTGGAACCGCATCCATCCCGCAGCGCCGAGCACCACTAGGTCTTTGTGTCTCCGCGTAACGGGAGAGACTACAGCTAATGCCGGAAGCTGGGAGGCTTTACCCTAGCAAACGCTGCTGCCTAACTCCGCCCATCTCTGCCTAGACATCCAATGAGAAGGCAGGAGGAACGAACCAATCCGTGCGCAGCTCCTGCTGAGACCGCCTCCAGTCCGGGGAACGCTGTGATTGGCTGGTGCCGGGCTGCTGAGCCGATGACGTCAGCGGTTGGGAGAGCGCTTCTAGGAGAGGTGTCTGGGAGGGGGACGCGCAGGAGTCACTGAGTTCTAGGCTGATAAATATAGGAACGTGTTGTCTGATCAGATGATTATTACAGGAGTGAAGTTTACATTATTATTACACATTCATCCATACAACTTGCTGCTGCAGGTTCCATATGGGAGTTTTTTGTGGCAAAAAAGTGCAGAGGTTTACCTTACAAGAAACAAGCACAGAGCTCCCAAAAAAAAAACCAGGGCTGCGCAGAGGTAAACAAGCTAATCTTGTTAGAGATAACAACGCGGCTCCATCCACCCACGGTGAGGTCACTCCCGCCATGTCCCCATCAGGAAGAGAGAGATGGCATAACCAGAGACATTGTGTGCACTCAGACAATGAAAAACTCTCATCTGCTGACCAGGGCAATATCAAAAGAAAACAATTTTTAGTGAAAGATTAAAAGGGGTTTGTCTCACCCAAAAAGGATTTCTTTTAGTTTAAAGACTTAAAAAACAAGTCCTCAGGTCGCTAAGCTTAAGACCTGTTTGATCCCCTGATTTGGGTGCCAGGTGGGCGCTATAGCACAACCCGATGTCCTAAAGCACCCTCATGTAGGTCAGTAATAGCCCGAAAACAAGCCCCCTGAATTCAAAAAAGAAACTGACAAAAACAGGATGAGGTAAGTGAAAACCTTTTATGAGACAACCCCTTTAATTTACCATTCCTACATACCCGGGAAACTAACATTTTAGGAGGAAAACTTTAAAAACCTTAAAGGGGGTTTTGCCAGGAAGTGGTTTTCCTTTCCCCTTATTTGCTCAGGAGCAGGCCTCTTTCCCATTGGGGGCCCGGGGAGGGTTCCCCATGCCCCCCCCAGCCTTGGGGGCCCCTCCCGGCAGCCCCCTACCTTTCCCCCCGTGGAGCGACAGCCCCCGCGGGGGGGCCGGGCAGCACGAACCTGCAGGGGCCGCCCACCCGCCCTCTTTAAGAAACGCAAGATGATTACACACCCCCTGCGCCGCGTATATCCCGGGCCCGGGAGCCCCCCCGGGGTTCCGGCGAGAAATACCGGGAGAAAAGTCCCGGCGAAAGGGGGCGGTGTGTCACGCCGCTCCGCCGGAAACAAGCTCCCCGGAGCGGACCACAGCGGGGAGCGCGGAGTGGTAAGCAAAATTTTTTTAAATCTTTTTTTTTTTTCATCTACGGGGGAAACCACGGGGCAAACAGTGGCTACGGGGGACATTTGGTTACAGGGGACACGGGGAAACAGGGGACAGGGCTAAAAGGGGACACTGGCTCCAGGGGGCTACAGGGGGCACGGGCACAGGGGACACGGGCTACAGGGGAATGGCTACGGGGGGCCCTACGGGGGGACATTTGGCCCAACGGGGGGCTACAGGGGGGACTGGCACAGGGGGCACGGGGCACGGGGGGCCTACGGGGGAAACACTGGCTACAGGGGACACTGGCAAAGGGGGGCAAGAGGGGACACTGGCTATAGGGCACACGGGCACGGGGGGTTTACAGGGGCCCACGGGCCCTATAGGGGGAAACTGGCTACGGGGGGTTACAGGGGGCACTGGCTACAGGGGGCACTGGCAAACAGGGGGCCCTACGGGGGGAAAACGGGTTTACAGAGGGGGTTTACGGGGAAACCCACTGGCACAGGGGACACTGGTTACGGGGGACACTGGCAAACGGGGGGCTACGGGGGCCCACTGGCTACGGGGGGTTTACGGGGGGAAAACTGGCTTCGGGGGACCCCCTGGCTACAGGGGGCTTCGGGGGACACTGGCAAAAGGGGGCTACAGGGGCTTGGTTTACAGGGGGCATTTAAAAAGGGGGTATATACGAAAAAAGGAATATAAAGGGGGCATAAAAAAAGGGGGCTGTAAAAAAAGGGAATGTTTTTAAAGGGGGTTATGAAAAGGGGGCATTTACTATGGGGGGGTATTTTCAGGGGGCTTTTTTCTTTGGGACCATAAGTTTTACGGGGGCTATATAAATGGGGCCATACATCTTTCAGGGGCTGTAACCCTACCTACGGGGCAGCATATGTCCCACAAAGAGTGTATACCTACCATTGGGGTCTACATACTACCAAAACCAATGGTGGGTAACTTTTTAAACCTTTTATTTAATGGGGGTGTCCAAAAACCATGTGGGAAAAGGGTTTTCAAAGAATTTTGGGGGTTTACATTCTGCGGGGACGATTGTGGCCAAAAAGGTGTCATGGGGGGTTGGACAAAAGGGGGGAAAAAAGAACATTCAAGAACGATGATCAAGAGGAGTCCCCGGTGAGTCCTGGTGTGGGGGTTATTTTTGCTTTATATTCGACCGTGCTTATTTCCCTTGTCATGAATGGTGACCTGAGCTCTAGATGGGGGGTCTGTAGGTCAAAAGTTTGTTGCGTAATCAAATTAATTTGTTTTGTGAGTAGTTGTTTTTTGTTTTTGTTTTTTTTTGGGGTTGGGGGGCCCAGTGCCAGCTCTGCCCAGGGGCCCTTTGTGCTGTAAAGAGGGCCCCCGCTCAGGGAGGGGGGGCTGCTGAGTCACAAAGGGGAGGAGGGGGGGGGGGGAGCGGGAAAGAGTCTGAAATGTTTACTCAAAAAATTTGCTTAAAACCAGTGGTTTTATACAAAAACAAGGCTCATTCATTGCTTTTTCCCCCCAGTCCTTTGCAAGCCCCTTTTCATGTTCCCTGTCATCAAAAAAAAGTGCGACAACGCAAGCCGGCCAGATCAGCCCCTTTAGTGTCCGGGTTTGTGTCTAATGTAAATTGTCGGGAAACTGGGGGGAAAAATGGTAATCTGTACTTCAGAATTCACTTTTTGTAATCACATAATTTAAAAAAAGTGATTAAATCCCATTTTGGAGGACCCACGTCAAATTACATCGTGCCAAAACCCCCTTTAAACCCCAGGCCAAAAGGCCGTAATAACCGTTAAATTTTTTTAGTTTTTGCCCTTTTGAGGTATAAAAAAGTTTAAAATTTTTTTATTTTTTAAATGACACGTTGTTGAGGACTTTTTTTTTTTGGGGAGAAGTTGTATTTTTGTGGGGGCATAGTTTAAGTTAAAAAAATAAATTACTGCAGAATTTGAAAAAAAATATTTTTGTTGTATAAACATATGTATTGTTTGTTTTTTTTTTTTACATATTTTCAGTTCACATAAATTCTGTTGTTTTTTCTAAGGTTGTAAGGTTTTTTCTGTGTAATGTATGCAGGAATAACTTTTTTATTAAATATAAAATATATATTAAATCTATTTTATTTTTTCTACACTTTTAGCATATTTATGTATGCTAATACATTACTTTCTGTGTCAGTATGACACAGGTTCAGTCGGGCAGCACACATGTCCCGACCTCAGGGTTTGCTATGCAAACAGCCCAGTGGCTACTCAAGGTCATCGGGTCACTGGGAGTCCTGATGATGATGAAATAGGGGAATGCCCTTTGAATAAACACTGGGAGTGGAGGCTTTCTTTGCTCCCCGGCGTTTACAAAGACAGCTCTAGTAACAAAGCTGTTAACCATAGGTGTAACTTTAGGGGGGTACAGAGGGGACTGGTTCCCCCCCCCCACACACACTATTTTCTGGGTGGGGGATGGTCCCCCCCTACTTTTTAGCCACTTCAATAAAAAATAAAATAATCCATATGAAAGCATGAGAATACGGTAAGTGGGGAGAGCAAAGCGCAGAGGATGAAGAATGTGCACTGAGATTGGGTTCTTTTATTTTCCTCATTCTGTTGTGTGTATAACAAATTTAATGGAGTAGTAATGGGGGATGGGAGGGTTAAGCGAAATTTGCTGCATTGCACAACATTTTTTATTTCCATCTAGAGGGGTAATATTGTCGGGGGCTGGCTTGGTTTCATTGCCAGGGCTGCTTTTTAGACCCAGTCCGGTCCTGAACTTCAGTAATTAGAGAGCCACTCATAACCTTACGGATTGCACCAAAAGTGTTTACCATAAGGACTCCGCCAGGACCTGCTGGGGGAGCTCACTCCCCCAGACCTCCTAGCTGGGTTAGAGGGGGCCGCTTCACTACAGGGGAGGAGGGGAGAGAAGGGAGGGGAAGTAAAAGGGTAGGCGAGTGAAGGAGGGATAGGAAGATAGGGGATGAGAAGGAAAATTGGTCCCCCCAACTTTTTGAACCAAAGTTACGCCCCTGCTGTTAACTATACTGCAGTTGCAGCGCTAGGAGCCGCAAACCTCATCTGTCTGTAGTGACATCTAAATATGTCGCTGCAGATTAAAGACCTGCATCGGCCGTCGTCTGAAATCAGCAGGTGGTCGTTAAAGAGGTTTTGCCACGATCTAATGTTCACGTTGGATCCTCCAAAATGGGTATTTAATCACCTTTCTAAATATATGTGATTAAAAAAGTGAAGCCTCTGAGAGCTGCAGCCTGACTTAGATGCCCTTAGTTTCCTGACTGTTTACATTAGCTAGGACCAGGAGCTTATCTGGCAAGCTTGCTTGTTTGCACTTCTTATCTGATGGCAGAACACAGGAACCAGCTTTGAAGGGAGGGGGGAGAAAAAAGCAGTGTTACTGGGCATCTGCACTAGCTCTGTTTCTGTGTCAGAGCCTGTGTCTGCTGTATAGAGAATCAGCTGTTTGTAATGTAATTATCTGAGTAAACATGCAGATGCCCCCAGTCTGTAGTCAGTGAACACTGTTCTCGGACTTATTTTACTCTGAGCAAAAAAAGGGGGAGAAAAAAAAACCCGTATAGCTTGTTGCACGATACGTTACCCTCTTGGTTTACCAAACTGTTTGCTCTCTACAAAAAATGATATCAGCCTCGAGAGCATGCAGGGGAGGTGGACGATGACATCACAGAGGGGGTACTTTTAAACCAGAAACAAACGCCCCTTTTTTCCCGGGCTCCAAAGGGGAGTATCACCTATTAGGTGAGAAATCACTTCGGGCAAAACCCTTTTAAGGAGTTAACTTAGATATACAAGCTCCAGGGTTGGACACCATTTGCTTCCATTGTTAAACAAATCCATTTACACCTCTGCAACAGAGATTCCAAACAAAACCTCTGCCACAGATGTGAACCAGTGCTAACGGGGTTGTCTGGTTCATTTTTTTGTTAAGTTAATTAAGCTCATTATGTAGTGCTTAATAACTTTATTGAATTTATATGTATTTTACATTTTGCGGTTTCAAATTTTATACAGTATTATTAATATGGCCTTAAAGGGGTTGTCTCACTACATTAATTCATCTTACCTCAGTTCTGTTTCCTCTGTTTCATTTTTTTAATTCAGGGGTATCTTTACTGGCTTCTACTGGTCTGCAGTGACGAGCTGCTGAGACACGGGGGCTGAAAAATTATGAAACCCCAGCACTAGCCCCATCAGGGAAAAGCAAACGGTCGTAGCTATGGCCTGAGGAGCTGATGCAACCATAAGAGGGGATACTAAAAGATAGGTAGGACCTTTTAAATGGACCATTTTTGAAAAGTACTTGTTTTTGTAAGATAACATAAAAGGCAATCTTTGTAGTGAGACAACCCCTTTAAGCACAGGTTGGCTGGCGTTTCTTTATTGAAGTCACCCACCACACACCCCAAGAAAATTACCTGTAAAAGTGTGTAACTGGTTTTTAAAGGGGGGCAGTGGGTAGGACGTAAAGAAACCCCCCTCAACCTGTGCTTTTGGCCAAGCATAATACGTATAAATTGAAAACACAAAATGTTAATTAAAAAAAAATTTAAAATTTAAAACGACTTAAGTCATAATGAGCTTAATTAACAAAAAAACCCAAAAAAAAACCCCCCCTGTAAGTGGCATCTAGTTAAAACAAAAACAAAAAAAAAAGGAATGCCAAGTAGTATATTATTTTTTGGGGGGGCGGGAGTTTGTTGCTTTTGTGTTTTTCTTTTAATAAAAATGTAGGGGGGACTAAGGCCTGTTCACACGGTTTTTTTGGGGACGGTTGGCGCAGTAAAAATTTTCCCCGCCGGGTTTGTGCTTCTTTTGGGGCCAACCCCCTGTCATTACGGTAATCCACTGCTCCATAGAGAACAGTGGGTTCCCTCGCTCTCCCCCCTCGGCGAATCCGCCCGGGGGAGAAATGACATGCACATTATTACGGGGGCGGGCGCCCTAAAAATGCATTGCTATGGGGCCCGGGGGCCCGGCGCCCCCCCCCCCGCGCGCCGGGCCCCCCCGTCCCCCTTTTTCACAGCGGATTTGTGAGTCAATAGGCCACAAACCGCGGGGAAAAAGCCGGGGGAACCGGCCAAGAAAAAATAGCCTGGCATCCTGCCAAAGGTCCCCCAATTTAAAACCGCAAAAATGTGTGAAAAGAGCCTTATAGTCAATAGGGCACAACACAGGATTTTCATACTTTCCAGAGAAAGCCTACCCTGTACCATATATTGTAACTCCCATTCACTGCATGAAATTTACAGTTAGTACCATGTGTTACACAAATATACAGTGCATAATTCAGTGTCCAAAGTGCCATTCTCTGCATGGATACATAATAAAATGCACACGTTAAGCCAAACAGTACCAGTGCCATACACTGTGCACATACGGTTAAACAACTAGTTTTGTGGCATTACTTAAAGGGATTTTCTCACCACAATGTTTAGCTTTAACCCCTTATGGCCACAGCCAGTTTTGGACCGAAAAATGCAGCCCCATTAGGTATGTTCACACAGCTTATTTTGGGGCGCATTTCGCAGCGTATTTCGCGCTTAATACGCGGGGAAATGCGCCCCATAATTACGGTAATCCATAGTTTTCATAGAGAACTATGGATTACGCCTCCTCTCCCCGCTCGTACAATACGATCGTATTGTACGCGCAGGGAGATAAGTGACATGTCAATTACTTGTGGCGAATACGTGTCACGAGTAATGCATGTCTATGGGGCCGGCGGGCTGCCGGCCGCACCGCGGGAGTACGCGTGTGAACATACCCTTTTTCAAAAATGACGATTTATGTGGAAAGAACTTTTTGATACTTTTACCTATCCATGTGCTTCAAAGAATGTTTTCTCATGACACATTGTGCTTTAAGTTAGTAATAAATTTTGGCCCATACAATCCTTGTTTGAAAAAAATATATCTAAATGTGAAAATTTGGAAACATTTGCCATTTTCAAAGTTCAAATATTTCTGTGTGTAAGACAGGTAGTTATACCACACAAAATAGTTTATAACTAGCATTTACCATATGACTACTTTAGGTTGGCATCATTTTTGGAATGTCTATTTTTTTACCACATTAGGGGGCTTAGAAATTTAGCATCAGTTTTTGACATTTTCAAGAAAATTTGCAGCATAGCTTTTTTTAGGGACCAGTCCAGTTCCAGTGTGACTTTGAGAGGCCGATATAACCCCCATAAATTACCTCTTAAAATATTAAAAACACCATTTAGGAAGTTTATTAACCCTCTAGCTGTTTCACAGGATTTAAAACAAAGTGGAGGTGAAATTTCAAAATGTAACTTTTTTTTTGCAGATTTAAAATTTTTATCCATTATTCAATGGAACATGGTAGTTGTCACCATGGAAATGCAACTCAAAATTGATTCTCCTGATTCTGCCATTTTTAGAGTTATCCCATAAGTGACCCTAGAGTGCTATTTGACTTACGCAACCCTCAAAATTGAAAGAGCACCTACCGGGTTTTGGGGTCTCATATACATTAGGATATTTTGTAGGTACCATTACAGGTCTGCGGACACCATAAGGAGCTAAAACTTAATAAATACCCCTAAAAACACATAATTTGGGAACCTACATCCCTTAAGGAATATATCCAGGGTTGTAGTGAGTATATTGATCCCACAGGTGTTTCACAGAAGGCGGGATGAACAAAATAAAGCACTACTAGTAGTGTTTTTTATTTGTATTTTTTACAGTGATCAATGTGTAGTCTTAATGACATGTTAACTTTACTCATTAGGAAGATATCATTACATTGATACCAAATTTATAACTTTTTATGTTTTAATGCTCTTACACAATAAAAACACTTGTTTAAAAAAGAAAACATGTTTGAACATCGCCATAGTTTGACAGCCATATCTTTTTTGTCTGTGTAAGGAGCTGTGTAGGGGCCATTTTGGTGGGGGCATGACTTTGTGATCACCTTTATATCCATTGTTTGGGAGGCAAGATGAGGAAAATACAACACTCATGGTAGTGTTTTTTTTGTAATCGATACGATTACAGCGATTCCCAATTTATATAGTTTTATGTTGTAGGACAATATTTATGCATCACTATCTACTGATAGCCATCTTTTTTACCCTGTATATGGAGCTGTGTAAGGGTTTGTGTTTTTTTGTGGGATGAACTGATGTTTCCATTGGTACCACATTGGGGTTTATATGACTTTTTGATCGCTTTTTATTCCATTTTATGGGCTGTTGGATGAACAAAAATCTCAATTCTTTCACTGGTTTTTTTTGTTTGTTTTTTTATGGTGTTCATTGTGTGACAGATTTATAGGGTAGGTTGTTATGCACACGGCAATATCAAATATGTGTACTTTTTTATTATTAGTGCTTGTAATGGCCGGTGTGCGCGTTTTTAGTTTATTTTTTGTGTCTGTACTTCACATTATTTATACTTGTCCCCATAGGGGACTTGACTTAGCATTCTGTAGATCCCTGTTACAATACATAGCAGTGCATGCCTATGCTGCTGTGTATTGTAACTGTCAGTCACCATGACATGACTGTCAGTTAGTGTGGTGATGTCACAGACAGCCTAAAAGCCTAACAAAGGCTTCCAGGTTGTCATGGAAGCCATCAGAACTCCGTGATTAAGCCTTGGGGATGCCGATGGACCTTGGCATCTAAGGGGTTAATCGTCAGCGACCAGTGCTAGCTCTGGTCTTTGCCAACAGTGCTGTATTATACAGCTGACTTCATGCCCTAAACATTCAGGCTCTGCGCATGAGCCAGCACGATCTCCTGAACCTACCGACATGTCCGATTGCGGTTAATGACTTGCACTCAGGACGTACTGGTACATTCTTTTCTAGGAAGGGGTTAAATATGTAGGCACAGGTCAATAAAGACTATTACCAAATACATTGCTGTTCTGATGTTGCTTGGTTTCAGAGGTAAAAGTGATCTTACTTCCTCGTGTACAGATGCTTTACTGGCCACCTCTCTCTGCTCTAGAGCCCTAGTTGAAATGGGGATGTGACTCCCTGCTGTGTCTTATCAGCAGCACGGAAGCTTGTTTTTCTAAGTTACTGACAAACTTTAACCATTTAGAGCTCTGTATCCTTCAGCCTTACTGTTTACATTCTTCTGTTAGCAATCTCAGTCTAAAATGTTTAGCTAAGAATAGCAGAACTGATATGCCAATCACTGCTGTAGAACCACCCTGGGGCTCTGTAAAACAGCGTGGTGAAAACATCCCTTTGAAGTTCTTAAAGAGGTTGTCCAGTGGAAAAAGAATATTCACTAAATAATCTCTAATAGTCAGGAACTTTTATAATATACTTTCTTTACATTTTCTGTGGGCTTTCAGCAGTTCTACATCAGGAGTTTGATGACAGGATGCTGAGGTGTCTATGTTTCTGGGCATACAGGAACCAGCTCTATGTGTAGCCCATGGGATCAAGTGACTAAAGTGGTGTGACTTTTTCTGGGCATGCTTTAAAGACACCCCTTTGATCCTGCCTTCCAAGCAGTGTTGGACTGGGGTGCCCAAGGCCCACCAGATAAGTTGATTTTAGAGGCCCACTGTGCCTGCCAGCCTCCACCACCTGCACAGTGTCCCAACCGGTCTCGCTTCAACATATACAGACTGGCGTGATGACATCATCACACTAACCTGTAATCAAGATGGGGCGCTGGGTCTTCTGAATCTCACCTAAATGATCATGAAACCGGGCAGTAAACAAAAAAGATCTAAAGATATATGTCGCTCCCTCCCTGGATGATATCTTATATATACACACACATTTATATATTTAAGTATATATATATGCCCCTTGTAGTCATATACTTACCCCTGGAGCAGTACACAGCCCACTGTAGGTAAATACATATCCCTTGTAGCCATATATTGCCCCCTGTAGGTAAATATATACCCCCTTAGTTATGGACATGCCCCCTGTTCATTAAAAATAAAAAAAATTACTCACCTCTCCTCTATTCGTTACCCTGCTGAGCAACTCGCGCTGGGAGGTTGTGTCCGGTGTAGGGGCCTGACATCATCACGCCACCTATGCCGAGACGCAAGCTCCCGAGGTCTCCTGGGCCTGGGACCCAGCATCGTAGGCAGTGTGGTCGGAACATCACGCCTCCTGCGCTGCTTACTACCATGCGTCGTAGACCTCGGGACCTACTGCTGCGGAGCTCGGGGCCCACCAGGATACCACCGACATCCCGGTGGGCCCCCAACTCTGCGGCAGTGGGCCCAAGGCTTATGGCACACGGTCTTAATTTTAATTTCATGAATATTTTTAAATAATTCATAAAAAATCATTTTTATTGTGGCTTTTGTTGGAGATCTGTTTTGAATATATTAATTTTGGGCCTAATTTGAAGATTGCATTTGTTCTGTTTAGAATACTTAGGTTAGTACACATGCAGTCGTACCAAATATGTATATTTCTTTTTACCTTTTAGCAGTTTTGCGCAATAAAAACATGTTTTATAGAAAAAAAAAAATCTTTGTCTTATATTCCAAGAGCCAGAACTTAAAGGAATTTTTCCAAGTAAAATTGATGTAAGAAGCTTGCACATTAAAAAGAAAACACTTTCACCATTCATCATTATTAAAAATTCTGTACCATTTTCGTTTTAGTTGCTATCTTAGTAATCCATAGTGTACAGCTCGTCCCTTGGGGATCTGACCAGCGATGAGAGCAGCTGAGTCCTGGCCGCACATGCTCAGACATCCTCTCTCCTTCTAGGTAGCTACTGTCAGTCTATTCACTGCCTAGTAATCACACACACTCACTGCTGAGCGAGTGTTCAACCACAGGTGCTGTCATTCTACTCTTGTCATCTGTACTCCTTGGTAATTAGTCAAACAGTGCAAAAAAAAAAAAAAAAAGAATCCTTGATCAGGTATGTGCATTAAAAAAGAAAAAAGAAAATACACATGTTTGGTTCCTGCAGGGATTTGAACCTGGAACCACTATGCTGAAAAGCAGAAGTGCTAATCATTCAGCTACATTGTAGCTACTCATAGCTCCTGTTCTTTAGGTTACTTGACTTTACATAAACAGACCTTTGGCTAGAGACTCAGGAGTGCGAACACTGTGGGAAAAGGCATGGTGATGTCAAGCCTGTTGGGTCACATGCTATTAAGTTCAAACAAATCATACACACCCCTTTTTGAAGACAATGAAAACTGAAGGGTACGTAGCAGGACATGAAATGCGTTCATGGCAAAATCACTTTAATATTAATAATTATCTCAGCATAGCCATATGATGGCTTCAGTTTTGCTGGATGAGAAAGTTCGTATTAGTACCATGTTAGTGTACATTTTTTGGAAGTAGATGGTGCTTAAAACAAAACATTTTGATGTAATTTGCAGAAAAAATTGTTGACAAAAAGTTATAGCTATTCTATGGGTTGTTATGATTGCAGTGGTACCAAATACATATATTTTTAAGCTGAAACTTTACTTTGGATAATTAAACTTTTTTGTCTCATTAGAGAAATAAAAGCAGCAATCTTGAGATCACCGGTATATTTAGCATATCAAAGCATTATTCACTTTCATTGTTACCCTCCTTGATAATCCATTGTTACACTATAATCACATTGATGCTGATGATGACCAGATAGAGCCAAACACTTTAAATGCTGAATAATCTATTAACTGTGCCATCAATATGGTAAAACTGCCAATATCGTAGTCATTTCTGATCTTAGCAGTTACATCAGGTGCTCGAATTTGTACTAGAGCTCCTGCTGTAATCTCATTGGCACATTGGGTGGTACCTACAAGATCACCATGACAGATATATCTGCCATGTTGCGGGGAATTTGCCTCCATTAAGGGGCTTAAAAAATGGTTGGCAGGTCAAAATTACAATCCCAGTAGGGGCTGGTTCACACGACATTTATTGCTTACGTCAAACGTATATGTTTTGATACCCAAAAACAGTATTGTAACCTTATCGCTTGATCTATCCATAGACTATAACGATGAAACGTGAAGTCAGAACAGCATCCCTTTGCTTTATGTTCATATACTGTTTTTTTTAGGCTCCGTAGTCTACTGCGTTTTTGTGTCCCGCAAAAAAAGCGTATGCACTGGCATCCTTTTTTTTTTTGCATTGAAGTCAATGAGCATTTAACATATACTTTATTCTATTCAAATCACAAAACCTTGACTAGAACAGACTTTTGACTAAGGGTATGTTCACGTCACGTTGGATCCATTTTTAAGTGCTGCGTAAACCGCATCTAAAACGCAGGTGCGTGTTTGACTGCATATTTTAGCTGCAGCATAATCGAACCCTATAATTTTAAATAGGGTGCTTGCTGTGTCTTTCAGATCAAGAATCGACATGACAGTTCTTTGAACGGATCTGAAAGATGCATCAGAAAGATGCATGTAAACATACATCGGCGATCACTTGTCTGAGTGCCGATGCGTATTGTACATTGAAAGCAATGTAAAATCACACTGCACATTGTTAGATGTGTGTCTGGATCCATTTAGGGTCTGAAACACTGATCCAAACAAGCATCTAAAAACGGTTTCAAAATCGGATCCAACACGCCATGTGAACATACCCTAAAAACTTATGTTTTTTATTTTAAAAAAAAAGGATACAAACATATGCAAAAGTATCCCTATATGGTAGACAGATACATTTAAAAAAAAACATAAAAGTACACCTAAAAATGTATACATCTTGATACTATGTTTAGCCATATATTAAGAAAAAAAATGTATACCTATATTGTGTGGTAAAAAGGTTGTGTGAGCCCACCCTAAGGCTATATTCACATGGCTTATTTTGGGACGGATTTCAGCCCGTATTTTGTGCCGTACTGTGCGAATTACGGGTGAAATCCGTCCCAGTCATTACGGTAATCCACAGTTCTCATAGAGAACTATGGATTCCGTCTCCTCTCCCCGCTCGCGAAGTATGGCGAGCAGGGAGAAAGTGACATGTCAGTTATCACGGCGGTATACGTGCCGTGGATAATGAACGTCTACGGGGCCGGCGAGCTGCCGGCCCCCCCACCCCGCACCCGCTGCCAAGCACACGGCGTAAATGTGGGCGAAATCCATCCCGCAATTACGCCGTGAATCAGACGTGTGAACATAGCCTAAAAGGCAAAAAAAAGCCCTAGTGTTACATGGGAGAAATTACATAAGTAGAAAATACTGACGAACAATTGTTCAAACACTACTAATGAGGGGAGCAATTGCTTAGTACACAACTGAAAAACTACTAGAAATGACCTAAAATATAACCTTTGTTAATATCTTATTAAAATGAGTTGATATTTCAATCTCAAAAAGTATTAGATCCAACTAGAACACACATGGAGACTCGCCCCAAAGGGGGGGTCTGCACTGGAA